>CAIGQZ010032222.1:1416055-1441481 GCA_903798205.1 Danio tinwini | reverse complement strand
TATGGATATTTCCCAGTGATGGGTTGCAGCTGGAAGAGCATCTGCTGTGTAAAACATATGCTGGATAAGTTGGCGGTTCATTCCGCTGTGGCGATCCCTGATGAATAAAGGAACTAAGCTGAAGGACAATGAATAAATGAATGATGTGTTCATTGTAAGAGTGTACTTGTATTGTGATGATATTATATTATCATTCTGGCATTATACAATGAGTGGCATAAAATGGTCCTAAAATGACAATAATATCGTTTATGGCAATATATTTTAGTGCAATATATCGTACAACAAAAAATAGATATCGTGACAGGCCTAGTATTTACTAACATCAACAAACTATTAGTAATACATTTATTATGGTGTTTATTCATCTTTGTTAATGTTATTTAAGTAAAATTACGTTAGCTCATGTTAACTCATGGTGCATTAACTAAAGTTAACAAGCACAACTTTGTATTTTAATAATGCATTAGTTAACGTTGAGCTATGATTAATAAATGCTTTACAAGATGAATGATACTTAGTTATTGTTAGTAAAGACATTAACTAATTGACCATTATTCTAAAGTGTGACCTTAAATCTTTAAAACTAAAGCTGCAAACAATTCGCCCCTCACCTGTTGCTTGTACTGCTCCATGGCATCTTCCAAGGCGGCTAAAAAGTCTGTGTTTTCTTGCTCTAGTTGCTGTATCTGGACTTGCATCTGGGAAGTGTAGTCCTCACGTTCTCCTCTCCAATCCACCTTCACAAGATCCTTCAGCAAAAACAAATCCTACTGCTGTGAGAATTACGCGGATAACCGCCTAGTTTACCTCATGACATTTGCCCATATGTGTAATTAATGCTCTAGAAATAATGACCTGACTAGAGATACATAATTGCCTTTTCATGATGAATTGTTGATTATAAAATATTCATATTTGAAAATGGATATGCCTGAAGCCAACCTGGTTGTTCAGTGCCGCTCGTCCCCTTTTTAGCGCAGTGCTGTCCTCAGTAGAGCTGCTTTCAATGCCGCTGTCGAGTCCTGATGCTGAGGTCAAACCGCTGCGTTCCTCCTCAACACCACACAGCCACTCTTTAACCCGCAGGATCTGCCCCGCATTAAGAGTTCCTTCACCCTGCAGCTCTGTTAAAAGCCTGTAGGCAGAGTCGGTGCACGTCCTATAGTGGGCGCTCTCAGCTTGCAGCTTTCTTACATCCACTTCAAATGGCCGAAGTCTCTTCTCGAGGTCAGATCGTGCAATAATGCGGGTTTCAGAGCGCTGGCGGTTTTCAAGAGCTCGTCTCAGTGCTTTGATCTGGAGTTCAAGGCCCTCGACACGATCGGGCTCCCCCCGGCAGTTGACTGTGGCCCGGTTTTGTATGTTACGAGCCCGCTTGGCGTAGTTGAGTGTGTTTAGGCTCTCATCAAAGTCAGAGGATGAAGGGCTAATGCAGGCAATCATCAGGGTTTTGGCGTTGCCTCCAAGGGAGTCTTTTAAGATCCTGACAAAACACACAGATTTACAGTGTAAAGGCTTGCAGTTTTGAAGCAATGTTATACTATGGGGGAAATGAGTATTGAACAACATCATTTTTTTCAGAAAACACATTTCTAATAATGCTGTTGGCTTAAATTTTTCCCCAGATGTTAATAACAACCAAAGAAATCCATATATGCAAAAAAACAAAACAATAAAATAATAATATAAAATGAGGCTGGGAAAAAGTATTGAACACATGAAGAAAGGGAGGTGTAGAAAGGCAGTGAAAGCCCAGACAGCAGCTGAAATCTCTCAGTAGTTCTTCAGCAACCCTCTGCCCTTTATCATTGTAAATGAATATCAGCTGCTTCAGTCCAACATCTACATTAGCTGGATGATGAAACCAGGGTACACATTTCAGCAAGACAATGATCCAAAACACAGCCAAGGAAACTCTCAAAAGGTTACAGAGAAAGAAAATCAAGCTGTAGAATGGCCCAGCCAATCACCTGACTTGAATCCAATAGAAAATACAAAATAAATATCAGATTTGATAGACGAGACCCACAGAACCTACAAGATTTTTACACTTTGTTAAAGTTTGTGGAAAAAAAACTACACCTGAGCAATGTATGTGACTTCATTCTCTATATGAGAGTTGTCTTTAAGCTGCCATCCCCCCCAAAAAAATTGTATATGAAGTTTTAAACACGTTTCTGTAGCTCAGTACTTGTGTCATTCCATTGTTATGACACATAACTCATTTTTTTCAGATTTTGTTTTTGTTTGTTTTGTTTGTGTTCTTACCAAAATCTGGTTCAATTTCATGTCAACAGCTCCTTTAGAAATATTATTCCCAGCAAAAAACAAGACGTTTTTAGTACTTAATTCCCATACTATATATGCTCACTTCCTAAAACCATACCCTACTGAAAATATCATAAAGAGTGTTTTATTCAGAGATTGAGAAACTGAGCAGCAGCAAATAGCATTCTCACACAACAAACCGACATGGGTTTAAAAAAAATAAAAAAACTTTTCAGAGCTCGAAGTTGCAACCGTTTTGGTCTCATATGCACCCGAAATTTTATCTATGCAACCTCAAAATATATTTGGGAGCATTTGTGCGAGTGCATAAAATTTGCTGCTGTGCAACAGTCAGCTCATGCGCAGATTTAGGAGACATTCACGCAGAATGTATCTTTGCATCTAAAACGTGAAACGCAGCGCTCAGGAATAGTTTAAAACAGTCATCATGTCAATTTACTACAGTAAACAAATCTTGCAATGCTTGGCCCGCCTTCAAGCTCTTCTGATTGGCGCACTGCTCTAGCACTGAACACAAATGGATTGGATAATATCAGTTGTTAATCATTCAGTCAACGCTTTCTGCCTTCAGGTGACCTACAGCTACGAAATTGTAAAGTGCTGCAGATGAGAGAATGAAAAGCACACAGATTTTGTTTTAGAAACCACCTAAGTTACAAATAATGGCACATCTAATTAGTAATACACTTTTCGAAGAGTGGATACGACTCTTAAAGCCATTCACTGTAAAGTCTGTGGGACGGAGTTTGTAGGTAACAGCGTTTGCACTAAATCTACACAGTTTAAGCACGAGAGGTTCTATTTAATCCTTCATTTATTCATCAGGATGATGTCAGCCATGCAAGAGGCAGCTATATGTAACATTTAACACTGCTTACACCTTCGCAAAAGGGCCTGCATTCATGTCCAATGGGTGTATTCCGATTTTTTTTTTGTTAGTTTAAATTTTCAATGCAATAAATCTGTTAATATAAAACTTGTAGTAACAGTGCAAATAATTATTGGTGGGTGCGACTAAATTCTGGCTGGTGCGACTACAATTTTAAAGTTAGGAGCACCAGTGCTACCAAGCAAAAAGGTTTGGTATATATATATAGAGCTAGATTCACTGCTGAAAGCTGATTGGCTTACAGAGAATTATCACTTGCGCATTCAACAAGAGAAGGGAACATCAACAAAACAATGAGAGCTTGCAGCAATGAATCATAGTCGATCTGAGCTCAAACAATGTTTGTCATCTTCTTGTAACAAACAGTCACATGCCAAGCAGCAAAACTAGGATCTGCTGTATGTACTCCGTTTTGTTGAATTTTATTTCTAATTTTACCAGGCACTTCAAATAATTACTGTTCACAATTCACTAAAAACACGTTAATTTTTTCCTGATTCAAAACTTTAATATTTGGTAACAATAACAGTGAGTACCTATGAAATCAAACTGAATTCACACACATATTCATATGAAATACAGTTGAAGTCAGAATTATTAGCCCCCCCGTTTATTTTTTTTCCCAATTTCTGTTAAATGCAGAGAAGATTTTTTCAACACATTTCTAAACGTAATAGTTTTAATAACTCATTTCTAACAACTGATTTATTTTATCTTTGCCATGATGACCTAGTAATATTTTACTAGATATTTTTCAAGACACTTCTATACAGCTAAAAGTGACATTTAAAGGCTTAACTAGGTTAATTAGGTTAACTAGGCAGGTTAGGGTAATTAGGCAAGTTATTGTATAATGATGGTTTGTTCTGTAGACTATAGAAAAAAAATAGCTTAAAGGGGCTAATAATTTTGCCCTTGAAACTGCTTTTATTCTGGCCAAAATAAAACAAATCAGACTTTCTCCAGAAGAAAAAATATTATCAGACATACTGTGAAAATTTCCTTGCTCTGTTAAACATCATATGGGAAATATATATATATAAATAATAATCATAAAAATCAAAGGGGGGCTAATAATTCTGACTTTAACTGTATATGCACATTAACTTAAATATATTAACATTATTTGTACTTAGTATTAACAATATGTACAATTGAGGTCAAAATTATGAGCCGTCCTGAGATTTTTTTCTTTTTTAAATATTTCTCAAATGATGTTTAACAGTGCAAGGAATTTTTTCACAGTATTTCAGATAATATTTTTTCTTCCGGACAAAGTCTTATTTGTTTAATTTCAGCTAGAATAAAAGCAGTTTTTACTTTTTTATTATTATTTTAAGGTCAATTTTAATAGCCCTCTTAAGCAATATTTTTTTCGATTGTCTAAAAAACAAACAACTGTTACACAATGACTTACCTAATTAACCTAATTAATCTAGTTAAGCCTTTAAATGTCACTTTAAGCTGAATTCTAGTATCTTGAAAAATATCTAGTCAAATATTCTGTACAGTCCTCGTAGAAAATATAAAATAAATCAGTTATTAGAAATGAGTCACCTTTTAGTATAATTAAAACTTTTATGTTTAGAAATGTGTATCTTCTTTATGTTAAACAGAACTTGGGGAGTAAAAATATACAGGGGGGCCAATAATTCTTAACTTCAACTTTTTCAACAAATTAATAATATGTACCTGGTGATTTTTGAATCCCTGTATGGGATATGGGTGCCTTTTCTTTTGGGGTCCCCAAGCGCACCAATGACATTTCCGAGAGCAAGAAGTCCACTGTTGATCTGAATGCTCTCCTTGAGCCGTTCGCCAGTGTTGCCGGTTTTGAGGATGCGCTCTGATCCAGCTAGGTCCACAAAATGAAACTTGGATGAGAGGATCTGCACAGAGCCGTTCGCTGCTCGAGAGCCTCCGCGCCGCTGCTCCATCAGCACAGTGAAGATGGTGTGAGAGCGACTGGAGTGCGGGTTCATCTGGGTGGCCCCTGTGTGACGGGCCGTCTTTCCTGACTCTAAGAGACTCAGCACCTCATCAAGTCCCTCCACTTCACATTCCTTTACACCACAAAGCACTGTGGGGAAACACACAAAAGAAGTCACTGATTGCTGAAAGACTTCCTGATTATTCAATTCAGTTCAATTCAAGTTTATTTGTAAAGCGCTTTTTTACAATAATTATTGTTTTAAAGCAGCTTTACAGAAGGTGCACATTATTGCATTACAATCAAATTAAGTTAAAGTTACATTCAAGATTTAGATTAATCCAGTTTAACTTTTTACACCAGCTTTACTATACTCCATCCAGATTACACAAATTTAAAAACAGTATTTCTCCCCTCTGCTTCAGATGTGGTATAGAAGGTACATTTTTGCATTCCACATGGCTGTGCCCTAAAGTGAAAGTGTTGTGGGTACATGCATGTAATGTTATATTACAGATTCATGGAATTGATTTTCCATTGGATCCAGAGATATGTTTATTGGGCAATTATACAAATTCTAACCTCCAGCATAATCATGCTATTAAGCTTACTGAAATGTTGCTGACAATAGCTAAAACATTGCATTGCTTTAAAATGGAAAACAGACACTGATGTACCAATTGGAGTGTGGATCTCAGAAGTTTGCAAGTGTATACCATTGGAGAAGATCACATATTCTTTGAGAGGAAAGGCTGAATTATTTAAAAAGATTTGGAATCCATTTTTGAATTATATTAAAACAGTACCACATGATTTGATTTAACAAAATAGTTTTTCTCCACCTGTTTATACTGTATCTCCTCCCTTTTTATTTATTTAATTTTTTATTTTATTTTACTTATTTATTTTTATATACTGTGTGTGTGTATGTTTTACTTTAGTTTGTTTGCTGCTTAGTTTTGATGTTTTGTGTTGTTAACCTTTGAAAAAGCAAAATAAAAATATATAATCCCCAAAAAAAAAGTTACATTCAATTATAGTCATAGTTAACCTGTGATTTTATAGCATATAGGTGATGTCTAGTTGGCACGGTGGCTCAGTGGTTAGCACTGTCGTCTCACAGCAAGTCAGAGTCCCGGCTGAGCCAGTTGGCATTCCAGTGGGGAGTTTGCATATTCTCCCCTTGTTCGCGTGGGTTTCCTTCAGGGTGCTCCGGTTTTTCTCCCACAAGTTCAAAGACATGCGCTATAAGTGAATTGGATGAACTAAATTGGCCGTAATGTACAAGTGTGTGTGAATGTGAGAGTGTATGGGTGTTTCCCAGTTCTGGGTTGCGGCTGAAATAGCATCTGCTGCGAAAAACATATGCTGGAATAGTTGGCAGTTCATTCCGCTGTGGCGACCGCTGATAAATAAGGGTCTAAGCTGGAGGAAAATTAATGAATGAAGGCGATGTCCATGTGTACATGTTTAATGAAGTGTATTTGTCAACTAGTCTAGATGGGCACATTTCACTCACAGTCTAGTAGAATACTAAGTGCATAAAAAATGTAAATGTGGCAGAAGCATTTAATCTATACTAAACAAACAAACTGACACTGACTTGGCCTATCTACATAGGCTCCTATTTCCATTTCCAAAGATTTTATTTCCATTTCCAAAGATTTATTTAAACTAATGGTCTCAAACTCAGTTCCTGGAGGGCTGCAGCTCTGCACAGTTTAGCTTGAACCACCTCCAACTCACACCTGCTTAATAGTCTCTAGTACAGGGAGTGCAAAATTATTAGGCAAGTTGTATTTTTGAGGATTAATTTTATTATAGAACAACAACCATGTTCTCAATGAACCCCAAAAAAAACTCATTAATATCAAAGCTGAATATTTTTGGAAGTAGTTTTTAGTTTTTTTTTGTTTTAGCTATTTTAGGAGGATATCAGTGTGTGCAGGTGACTATTACTGTGCATAATTATTAGGCAACTTAACAAAAAACAAATATATACCCATTTCAATGATTTATTTTCACCTGTGAAACCAATATAACATCTCAACATTCACAAATATAAATTTCTGACATTCAAAAACAAAACAAAAACAAATCAGTAACCAATATAGCCACCTTTCTTTGCTAGGACACTCAAAAGCCTGCCATCCATGGATTCTGTCAGTGTTTTGATCTGTTCACCATTAACATTGGGTGCAGCAGCAACCACAGCCTCCTAGACACTGTTCAGAGAGGTGTACTGTTTTCCCTTCTTGTAAATCTCACATTTGATGATGGACCACAGGTTTTCTATGGGGTTCAGATCAGGTGAATAAGTTTTTCTTCTTTTAGACTCTTTCTTGCCAGCCACATTGTGGAGTACTTGGACGTGTGTGATGGAGCATTGTCCTGCATGAAAATCATGTTTTTCTTGAAGGATGCAGACTTCTTCCTGTACCACTGCTTGAAGAAGGTGTCTTCCAGAAACTGGCAGTAGGACTGGGAATTGAGCTTGACTCCATCCTCAACCCGAAAAGGCCCCACAAGCTCATCTTTGATGATACAAGCCCAAACCAGTACTCCACCTTGCTGGCGTCTGAGTCGGACTGGAGCTCTCTGCCCTTTACCGATACAGCCACGGGCCCATCCATCTGGCCCATAAAGACTCACTCTCATTTCATCAGTCCATAAAACCTTAGAAAAATCAGTCTTGAGATATTTCTTGGCCCAGTCTTGATGTTTCAGCTTGTGTGTCTTGTTCAGTGGTGGTCGTTTTTCAGCCTTTCTTACCTTGAGTATTGCAAACTTTGTGCTTTTGGGCACTCCAGTGATGTTGCAGCTCTGAAATATGGCAAAACTGGTGGCAAGTGGCATCTTGGCAGCTGCACGCTTGACTTTTCTCAGTTCCTGGGCAGTTATTTTGCGCCTTGGTTTTTCCACACACTTCTTGCGACCCTGTTGACTATTTTGAATGAAACGCTTGATTGTTCGATGATCACGCTTCAGAAGCTTGTCAATTTTAAGAGTGCTGCATCCCTCTGCAAGATATCTCACTATTTTTGACATTTCGGAGCCTGTCAAGTCCTTCTTTTGACCCAATTTGCCAAAGAAAAGGAAGTTGCCTAATAATTATTCACACCTGATATAGGGTGTTGATGTCATTAGACCACACCCCTTCTCATTACAGAGATGCACATCACCTAATATGCTTAATTGGTAGTAGGCTTTCGAGCCTACAGTATACAGCTTGGAGTAAGACAACATGCATAAAGAGGATGATGTGGTCAAAATACTCATTTGCCTAATAATTCTGCACTCCCTGTAGTCTTGAACACCTTGCTTAGTTGGATCAGGTGTGTTTGATTAGAGTTGGAGCAAAAGTGTACAGAGCTGCGGCCCTCCAGGAATCAAGTTTGAGACCACTGATTTAAACAAGCCATTGTCATATTGATGATCTGGTGCATGCCTTTATGGATGATTTGTATGGATGTCTTTTCTAGAATAATCTGTTACTAATTAAAACAACCTGTGCCCCTTTTTTCCTCTTTTTTCCCTTCTCTTTTTTGTTTAGTTTTGTATTTTATTTGCTTTGTTATTGTTGTTTCTCTTTTAAACTGAAAACAAAGATGTAAATATGACTGTGATGCATTATATTGTTACAGTATTGTTACAGTTTTGTTACCTCTTATTAAAAAATAAAAATTTAATAATAATAATAATAAACAAACGCTTTTAGGATTTTAGTCTTTATTAACTTATAAGTAGGCCCACATGGAATCTGTGCACGCAGAAATCTGCAGATTTTCAGCCCATCATTGAGTCTATTTATTTACTTGTGTAAATATGTGTACATTTATATTTAATATTTATTCAATTAATTTATTATTTTGTGAATTTCACAAATATTATTGACTAATATGAAAATGTTCATATGATTTACTTACAATACAGCTTGTAAAGTCATATTTTCAGTCATACTTTTAGTAGATATATTATATGAGAGACTTGCTTTTCCAAATAAGTGGATCTAATTGGATTTGCATTTTAAACATTAAATAAAAGTTAAAAAGGTATTATTTTGTATTTCATATATTAAGTTTTTATTTATGATACTCTCAAAGTCATTCCACATCCATACACAGATTTTTTTTTTTTACAAAAATCTGCGCAGAAATAGCAACAAATGTCCGCAGATTCTGTCTGGCCCTACTTATAAGTAGCATTAATTATGCAGAAAAAACTAAACAAAATTTAAGAGTTAAATGCTATTAAAATTTTACAGAAATATAGAATTTTTATATAAATCATCAATTTTAAATAATAATAATAATAATAATAATAATAATTCAATAAATTCTCATTTAAATGATTTCATTGAGATTAAAAACATTATTTCATTATTTGATGAAACATAATTTAGTGAACTAGCCAATCAGGCAAGCATTGGCTTAGTTTAATTTGAAAAAAATATACACTGTCATTCAAACATTTAGGGTTATTTCCTTTTATATTATTATTTTCCATTCAAAAAGGATGTTCATTTTATCTAGTCACAGTAAAGACATTAATAATGTCAGAATAGATTTACAAAATGCTGTTATTTTCTTTCTCCTATTCATCAAAGAGTTCTGACAAAAAAGCATCATAGTTTCCACAAATTTTTTTGCAGTGAAACTGTTTTCAAAATTGATAATAATAATAATAATAATAAAGAGATGCTTCTTTTTAGAAAGTCTTTGTTGACTTATAAGTAGCATTAATTATGCAGAAAAAATACTAAATCAAAAACAAACAAGTTGTTATTGAAATGTTACAGAAATATACAATTTATATATAAATCATATTTTAAACAACAATAATAATAATAATAATAACAATAATTGAATAAAATCTCCTTTTATGATTTCATTGAGATAAAAAAACATTATTTCATTATATGATTAAACAATTTAGTGAATTAGCCATTCAGGCAAGCAATGACTTAATTTAATTAGAAAAAAATATTTATTGTCGTTCAAACATTTAGGATGATTTACTTTTATATTATTATTTTCCATTCAATGGGGATGTTAATTTTGATCTAAAGTCACAGTAAAGACATTTATAATGTAGGAATAGAAATTTCACCCAGCAAACTTCTGCAGGATCAAGTGCTAATAAAGACTTAAGATATTTTAGCTTGACCAGCACTGGATTAATTTACATATTTAAATATATATCAAAAGAAAAAACAGTTAATTCAAATAGTAACAATAATTATATGTCTCTAATGCATATAAAATGTATTCTTGATGTGCATGAGAGAAAAAATGTGTAAAAGAAAAAAATCCAACTGAGTTTTAAACAGTACAGTAATAATTTCAACTGTTTGCAACTGAGAGCATCTTTTTTTCCTCCACAAACTTACCTACATTCCCTCTTTCGTCCTCTCGGATATGTATGTCTTTACTGGCCGTCTCAACTTCTAAAAGGTCTCTGAAGACCTCTTTGTAAACCTCCATGTACGACACCCGGACTGAGAAGTCAATGAGGTCATTCTCGTCCAGCAGTTTGAAGATCTCGGCGACAGCTCTGGGAATGATGCCCTGTTCATCATCCCTAAAAGAGGCTGCAGCCAAAAAGAACAACAGCAGGTTAATGAATAACTCTGAGGCAGAATGCAAAAAAAAGAAAAGAAAAAGCAAGATCTCAGATTGCGAGTGGAAGGATGGCAACTGAACCGGGGGAGGTGTTGCTGGAAGCATGAACGTGCAAACTCATTTTAAAAAGGCACAGACAAAGCCTTTCCTAGCCTTGTGAATCATGTCTGGTCGAGATGAAGCCCCCTATAATAATATGTTGTAAGGAACTGAACTTAGACATGCTTTTTGTTTGTTTACACAACAAAGGAACTGTCTCAATACTGAATATACTTACAACGAAAGACAAACGATGCATTTTCATGATGTAAAAGGGCAATGTTTGTCTTCCTAATAGGGCTGCACAATATGTTGTTTCAGCATTGATATCGCAATATACGCGTCTGCAATAATCACATTGCAGGATATGCAATGTTGAGTTTATACACTCACCGGCCACTTTTTTTTTTTAGGTACACTTAACTAGTACCTGGTTGGACCCACTTTTGCCTTCAGAACTGCCTTAATACTTTGTGGCATAGATTCAACAAGGTACTGGAAATATTCCTCAGTAGCAGATAGCATCACGCAGTTGCTGCAGATTTGTCAGCTGCACATCCATGATGCAAATCTCCCTTTCCACCACATCCCAAAGATGCTCTATTGGACTGAGATATGGTGACTGTGCAGGCCATTTGAGTACACTGAACTCATTGTCATGTTCAAGAAACCAGTCTGAGATGATTCAAACTTTATGACATGGCGTGGTATCTTGTTGCAAGTAGCCATCAGAAGATGGGCACACTGTGGTCATTAAGAAATGGACAAGGTCAGCAACAATACTCAGGTAGGCTGTGGTGTTGACACGATGCTCAATTGTTACTAATAGGCCCAAAGTGTGCCAAGAAAATACCCTCCACATCATTACACCACCACCGGCCTGAACTGTTGATACAAGGCAGGATGGATCCATGCTTTTATGTTGTCGCCACCAAATTCTGACCCTACCATCTGAATGTCGCAGCAGAAATCGAGACTCATCAGACAAGGCAATGTTTTTCCAATCTTCTATTGTCCAATTTGTTCTTAGCTGACAGGAGTGGCAGCCGGTGTGGTCTTCTGCTGCAGTCGCCCATCCGCCTTAAGGTTGGACGTGTTGTGTGTTTAGAGATGCTCTTCTGCATACCTCGGTTGTAACAAGTGTTTGAGTTACTGTTGCCTTTTTATCAGCTTGAACCAGTCTGGCCATTCTACTCTGACCTCTGGCATTAACAAGGCATTCACGCCCACAGAACTGCCGCTCACTGGATATTTTCTCTTTTTCAGACCACTCTCTGCAAACCCTAGAGATGGTTGTGTGTGACCGTCTGGCACCAACAACCATGCTACATTCAAAGTCACTTAAATCACCTTTCTTCCCCATTCTGATGCTGGGTTTGAACTACAGCAGATTATACAGTGTTTTAATATATGATTATTTGATTTCTGTACATGAATACTGTTTGGCTCCCCAGAAAAACAAAGCACTGTAAATAATTTATTTTTTCTTTGCTTCATTGAATACTATTTATCTATGCTTTTCTAATAGTTTATTATATTTCATGCATGAGTCTTTTTATAGCAGATAACTCACATTCAAGGCAGCATGATAATGAGAAATGTAATTCATTGGTAGTATTATCATCATCCTCATCGTTAATATTTTACAATTATTGGACATTCATTTTGGAATTATTGCGCAAATATCAATAAGTCATCACAGCATTAGTTAGATAGCGGTTTCTGATTTTTGTTACTCCTGATTAATGTTGTTTTCAAATACAATAAATCCATTAATATACAATTTGCAGTGGTGCTCATAAATTTTTGGTGGGTGCTCCTAAACATTTTCTGGTGCTCCTAAAATTTGAAGTAAAAACATTCATTTCAAGCCCTGTATAGAAACAAACATTGATTCGCTCTAACAACAAAAGAGGGAAAGACAATTTGTAATGAGCCAATTAGAGCTTAGCCTTAAATCACGTGCTTTTAAAGGTTTGTGTATCTACATAAACACTCATTAATCCAGCACCTTGCACACATATGAAAAAAATATTGTTTAGAGTTTTTAAAATTTTCAATAAATTATCAGTTTACTAATAGTAGATTGCGACGATTTAACCATTTTATTTTGTTGATATTTGCAGTGCATATTTAACTTATTGTTAACATTGTTAAAGGGGCCCCAGCGCCCTTTATTGACCAGCCGCCACTGTTCAAATGTAAATCTGCAGCCTTGCATTTTTTCCTATTGTTTAGATTTTATTTCTATTGCTTATTTAATATTTATAATTGCAATATATACTGGGTCGGGCCATGCAGAAATATCCACATTTTGGTAATTAACATTTTTTAAAGGTCCCGTGAAGTGCTTTGAAATGTGCATTTTTTCATTTGATGTTTGACACAATCTCAACCGAAACTCGAAGAGAGGGCAGGACATAGTGTAGCTCCTCCCCTTTAAAAAAACAGCCAACAGTATTTTTTTTCTGCCAGTGAGAGTGGTTGAGCTCAAGCACATCAAAGCAAATTAAAAGTGTCTTGAAGGGGCAGGGCCTGATACTAGAGAGCATTTGATTGGTTATAATTTGATGTGAAACTAAAGTATGAGGCGACATCAAAAAACGATGAACAACTTAGGTGGAAGTAACTACAAACTGTAAACTTTGTATGTTTATATCAGTTTTATATCTTCTTAACACATATTTTATCACCGTTTTGGAGCACACTAGCTTTTAGGGAGCTATTAAGCCGCCTTTCCACTGCACACAACATTCTGAAACGACTGCCGGAAAATGCCCCCCTTGTGGCAGTCGCACAGAATTTTCAGTCTTGTCATGCACCATAGGAGAAAAACTGATTCTCGCGGTGTCTGAAATAAAGGAGAGTTCATCACAATTAAAATAGCATAAAAAAAATACTATTTTATTATTCATTTATGATTTTTTTTAATATAGACTTTTTTTCTGATTCAAAATGTGACAAAATATAAACAAAATACTACCAATTGTCATCTTGCGCACATGGACCTGCTTGGACAACACTGGAATACATCACATCCGGTTGCATACAGGCTAGTTGCAGGAGTTCAAATGTTTTAACGGATCCAAATTTTTTGCATAAAGAGATGATCGGAACTCTGCGCAGCTCCCAGACTACTCTTGATTGAAAATGAATTACTTCCAGTCTGTCACTTGTCGTTTGTTGTGTGCAGTGGAAAGACGGCTTTACAATACGTTTCATTAACATCTAAAAACATTAATTTTACGGGACCTTTAAGAACATAATTCATATTAACTAATGTTACCAAATGTTTTACCCCACCAAAACATAATTTGACATCTATTTAAAATACTCACAAATGCTGGCTTCTCCAATGGTGTAGGTTTTGCCCGAGCCTGTCTGCCCATAGGCAAAAACGGTGGCGTTGAATCCCTGAAAGAAGGCCTCAATGAGTGGTTGAACGCAGTTAGTGTAAACCTCCTCCTGGGTAGAGCCGTCCTCAAACACAAAGTCACAGTGAAAGTGGCGGTCATTGCCCAAGGTGACCCTCCGCTCCTCTGGGTCTGAAGTGATGCAGCTCTCATGGCTGTGCAAAATCTCTTTGGGAAGCAGCGGACGCACGCGGACGGCCACTTGTACGGCACTTTCCTCCACCTTACTTTGGCCGACTCCTTTTGGAGACATCACTGAGCTGATTAGCGCTCTCTCATTTCTTCTGTGGGTCTGTGGTTATGCTTCCTATAGGCACTGAAGTAAATAATACATTATGGATTAACAGAGAATGGAGCACATAAACATAGAGAGGGGCACAATATACCATTTTAGCAGATCATCTGCAGTAGTCACATCGCAGGATATGCAATGTTGAGAGTCTGTATTATATTATATCAGGTGTGTCCAAACTCGGCCCTGGAGGCCCGGTGTCCTGCAGATTTTAGCTCCAACTTGCCTCAACACACCTGCATGAATGTTTCTAGAAGCCTAGTAAGAGCTTGATTAGCTACCCCAGGTGTATCTGATGGGGTTGGATCTAAACTTACAGGAAACCGGCCCTCCAGGACTGAGTTTGGACACCCCTGTATTATATCATTTTCATGCGGTTTTGGGGCCTGTGACTGTATAATGATTTTAAAAGCGTTCATGCATAAGAAACTGCACCATTTGTAACTTTAATAAGAATGAATTTTATTGAATTGTATGTATTAGATTTTATGCAAATGCACTGCCCTACAGAATCATCCCAAACAATCTAAAATTATACATTGTCACTGGGTGAGATTGCATTTATAATGACAATATATATTACAGCAGTGCTTCCCACACATAGACTTTACTTGGGCGGCCGTTAATATACCTGGGCGGCCGTTAATATACCTGGGCGGCCCGCCCAAGTAAAGTCTATGTGTGGGAAGCACTGCTGTAATATATATTGTCATTATAAATGCAATCTCACCCAGTGACAATGTATAATTTTAGATATTTAGATATATATTTAGTAACCCATTTTTATTTTTTTTTTACTATTATTATCACCCTTTTACACTTTTTTTGTATCCGCGCCCAATATAACCAAACACCCACGATTGATTAAGCAGAGGAAAATCTTCTCCTATTAACTGTTTCGTAGAGTGTGCTCTACCAGACCTGTCAACAGTCCCACAGACAGTCTCACGTGCTCTGCAGAGACCCAAAGAGACGCACCTTTTTGGGACTTAACAATGTGTCTGACTGGGGTTTCTAAATCTCCTAAAACAGTGGTTCTTAAACTTTTTTCATCAAATACCACCTCAGAAAAAAGTTGTCCCTGCAAGTACCACCATAATGAGCAGTATTGAAATACAGTAGCGTAGTAGGCCCAGTAAAGCAGCTACAGCTCTGTACACTTCAAAAATGAGGCAGATTAATTCCTATTATTAAGAATATTTATTATTGTCAGCCATTTAAACATTATAAATAGTTTGAACATTATACTGTACTGAGCTTATATGTAAAAAAAAATGATAAAAACGTCAATATTTAAATTAAAATGTGCTTTTAAATGTTAAAAATGGTAGGTTGCTGGTCTTAAAGTATTAACATATTTTAGCCTGTTTATCAACACCTGGAAATGTTGCCTGGACTTCAGAAATATAGGCTATATGTCATCACATTCATATATAAACCATTTTTTGATAAATCTTTGAATATATGTAGCATGTACATATGACATATTTGATTCCTCCGCGTACCACTAGAAGGAATTCCATGTACCACTAGCGGTACATGTACCGCAGTTTGAGAACCACTGTCCACTAAATTGTCTGGGATTTGTTTTTGTTTTTGCTTTCTAAAGTTGTTGTCAAATGTATGCACACAGCTGCAAGAGCGAGAGAAACATTAAATAATTCATTCTAAAATCTAAACGACTCAGAAAAACTTAACTATATGCTGTACTCAAAGAGGACGAAATTACCTCTAAAATGGATGCATAATATTTGTACACCATGGATAATCAACTAATTTGCCTTACTGAAATAATCTACATGTTTTATTCTTGTTGTTATCATTTTTAGAGATATAGTCAGTTTTTATTCCTTGTTTATTTGATTTATTTCTCATTTGCTGTATATTTTATTAATTTGACGATGTTAATGCATTTCACATTTTATATATAGAAATATAGAATTGGCTTATAATTATTTGGGTTTATGTCTTAAAGCTTTAAGTGGCTTTAACTTAACTAAAAACAAACCAAAAAGTGTGAAAACACCTTATGCAGATCATCATAAACCATGTGACAACAAAACAACTATATGAGCCAAAAATTACAAAACACAAGACGTTTACATATTCTGAGGCAATAAACCAATTACCAAAATATATGATTCAATATTACAAGCTACGTTAGAGGTAAAGCATAAACCAGCAATGTTTAGTCCTCTCAGCATTGAGGTAAAGTTGGTTTTATATTCGCACATTCAGACTTTTTCCTTAATAATATAATTTCAGAAAAGTATTCTTTGTGAACTCTAAATAGGGAAATCATATTAGCAGCCAATGACTATCAAAGTACATTATCATCAGTCAATTTACTTTTTTTTTTTGTATTCAAAGTAGCGTGGTAAACAAATACCGCGTCACAATATGTCACTGTTCAAAAATGAAGAAATACGCGAAACAACAAATATTGTCACTAATAAAGTCAGTGAATTTATTATTCTAAATTTATTTTTATTATTTAAGTATGATCTACTTAAAATTATACATAAAATAAATCCAACCAACCAGTTTCTCATGAGATATAAAGTTGATCTTTCTGAATCGTGTGTTTTTTGCGGAATGGATGTTGAGACTGTTATGCATTTGTTTTTTTAAATGTATGCATGTTAAATATTTCTGGTTTGATGTTGAACGTCTATTTAATATACTGAGCGGTCAGAATTATTATTAAGAAAAGAGATGTCATATTTTACGTAGATAAAAAAGATATAGATAAGAATCTTCTGTTTATGTTAAATCTTCTGATATTAATAGGCAAGTTTTATATACACAAGTGTAAATGGTCGGAGAGGAAGCCTAACATCTTCCATGTCAAGGCTGATTTAAAAATGTATTTTGAAACTCTTAAAGGACTTTCAAGTCGTAAAGCGACCAGAACCGTGAATGTACATCAAAAGCTAAACTCCTCTTCTCTATGGTTAATGTTATGTATACCCTCTCTTGTTCTTTATTTGTTTTGTTTTTATTTATTTATTTTTTTTATTTTGTTTACAGATGTTATGCTAAAATGTGAATATCGTATTGTAAGACCTGTTATGCATTTCACTGAAAATGTTCAGCAAATACAATAAAAAAAGAAGAAACGTGCGAATGTAAAACCAACTTTACCTCAATAAGTTGGTTTTATATTCACACATTCGTTTAGCATCATGCTCCTTTAAACATTCGGTCAGAAATAGCATGCACGTATGACTTCAAAACAACATTAGCACTATTTGATTGACTGTAAACAACGTTGTACTTGACTGCTAATATGATTTCCCTATTTAGAATCTGAAACAATACTTTTATGAAATTATATTAATACAGGAAAGCCAGAATGTGCGAATATAAAACCAGCTTTACCCCAATCTCTCATCCACTTCCAACTAGTTAAACAAAACATGGTAAAAACAACTCAATTAAGTGCAAGCTTTCCCCAAACACATCCCAGCGCTACATATGTCAACAATGGGGAGATGCAGAACGTCTCTAAAAGTTTATAACAGCAAATAAATGCGTTTAACTTTTCCTCTAAAGTCAGATTAGCCGAGCCGCTACAAAGATTAGCCGCTAGCAAACTCATTAAAAGTTAAATGTCTTTAACACTCGACCGTACACAAACTCAGAAAACACACATAAGCGTAAACCTAGCTTACAAAAGCCAACGCTGATGCATAAGAACTCAAGCTGCTACTGTCATGCAAAGTTTTTGGGCGGCTTTTGATAACTTTGTAACTTACTGTTGTTTCCGAGTCCATAAATCTGCGTCCGCGGGGCACATCCCATTCTCATTCCCAGATCCCATTCCCTGGATCCAGACCAGAGGATGCGGTGATGTCATCCAGTCGCCTTTCCGAACGCCTGAGTAAAATCTCTTATGAGTTTGCCATAGTCACGGATGCGATTCCCAGTAGAGCTATTGCCCTTAAAAAAAACTCTCTCGATTCTGTTCTACCCTTTACTTCATTGATTAATGCTTGTGAAAGAGTGATTGGGAAAATTAGTTTCACGCTTAACCCTTCTCTCAGAAATAGAAAGATTCGGCATCTTTTTCAGAATGAAATAACCTCTATTCCTCATGTCATATTTCACTGGAATAATTTATTTCATGATATTCCTTGGAAGACTGTGTGGTCTTTACCCAACAAATTTTTAATCACAAATAAGGTTAAAGAGGTTTCTTTCAAATTGCTATTGAGTTTATCCAGCGAATGTTTATATTAAAAATGCTACCTGAGAAGGATCCCCTTTGTTTCTTTTGTGGATTAATAGATGAATCTGTCAATCATCTTTCTTGGGAAAGTGTCCATGTTAAGATTTTTTGGAAAGAATTCAGTTTATTGATATGTGTCTCTCGTTTAGATGATTTTTATTTGTCATATAAGGATGTTTTATTTGTTTTTTATCATGTTGATAAAGGAAAAGATAAATATTTTCTAATAAATCTATTTATTTTACCACAGCAAAATCCTCAGAGTAAAATATACTCAGTTCAGAGAGTATTTGGTCCCTCTTTAAATAAGGGCCAACAGGTTGGTAATACGTAAAGCTGCTGTTTGTGAAGTTGCTTAATGATCCTCTGCTGAGATTTTGAAAGATTCAATGTATTATATCTTAGCTGATTTCATCTAAGGCTGTGACTGAAGTCAGTTGTAGTTCTGTGTTTCTGTTTATCAACAGCAGGTGTTCATCATCAGTGCTAAATTATTACTTAATTTATCCTTTCATTGTATCATTAACTTGAGTAACTTTAACTCAATTTAGAGAGGGACCAAATACTATCTAAACGGAGTAAATTTTACTCAGAGGATTTTGCTGTGTAGCAATTTTTTATACACAAATGCATTTTTTTGTCTGTAAAGCCCCTTATTCTTATTTTTTGTAAAGATTTGAAATGTTATTTGAATACAATCTCTACCTCCAGCAACATACATACCTCCTGTATTTTTTTTGTATTTATGTATTTGTTTATTCATTCTTTTTTATTCTCTAGTGATTTGTTCCTTTGATATACATGTAAAAGTGTAAGCACTGTCAAAAACTATCAGTGGTGTAAAGTAAATAATTACAAATACTCAAATAACTGTAATTGAGTAGTTTTTTTTAGGAATTGTAATTTACAGAATAATTTTAAAAATGTGTACTTTTACTTTTCCTTGAGTACATTTTGAGTGCTGTATCTGTACTTTACCTTCACTACTTTCCTGCAGTCACTACTTTATTTATCTTGTCCATGGTAGTTAGAAAAATCAGTCCTGAGATTCCTGTCCAATCAAATCACACATACCGTAGAAGGTAAATCATCATCATAATGAACTACCTCAAGACATGTGCACTTTATAATTGCAGCAAACTGTTTGGAAGTATTAAAAGTGTCCATGAAGATGTTCAAAATCTTTACGTGCATTGACCCAGAGACATGTCACTGGTGAGAAGATGACGGATGTTTACTGTATGATGATCGAAATGGCCTTAAACACCCAGCAGGCACAAGACGTCAACATGATGTCTGATTGATGTTGAACCCTATCGTCATGGGCACTTTGCATTTTGTTTGGAAATGAAAATCGAGTTGACGTCAGAACTCAACGTCAGGCCAAAGTCAATGTCCAAAGTCCAACCTCAAACCTAAAACCAACCAAATATCAATGTCTAATGATGTTACACCTTGACATTGTGTAAACATTACCTCTATGACATATATCTGACGTTGGATTTTGGTTGCCGTACCTGATGAATAAATGTCAGTATTTGACGTCATGTAGGACGTTGGTTTGTGAAGATTGGCTCGATGCTGGATTTTGGTGACTTTCTAACAACCTAAAATCAACCAAATTTCATTTGACGTCATTATTGGACATTAAAATAACGCTGTCCTTACCTGTTGGCTTGACAATTAATTTTGGTCACCTGACATTATATCCTAGTATTAATGTCTCATGATGTTGTGTGCCTGCTGGGCAATAACTAAATGCACTGCAGAATGTTACATTTACACACACATGCACATATTACATGTAAACATATCAGCTTTTGACAGCATAATACTCACTACTCACTACTCTTGAAGTGACTTTTGAAAGGGCTACTTTTTACTCATACTTTGAGTAATATTTACAACGGATACTTTCACTCTACTTGCATTACATTTTTGGGCAGGTAATGGTACTTTTACTTGAGTATGATTTTTTAGTACTTCTTCCACCACTCAAAACTAGAATACACATGCCACTCGTATGCTTTTGAATGGGGAAAAAGGTAACTATCAATATGGCGAATGAACCCGGCCTACTAGTGCAGGAGCCAATCAGCAATCGCTATAGAATGACAATTCTCCGGGGGAGGGGTTTAGACCAGTGAGTTTCTGCAGATTTTGTGTGATACGAACAAATAGAAATGAAACTAAATAGACAGTTGTTGTTTAATTTCATTTGTTATTCGTAATATGAAATGTAATCGTAAGCTTGGCAAGTAGTTTTGGAAAATTTGATGTTTCCCCATTCAAACAGAATGCCCGAGCATACTGCCTGAGAGGCATTTTAAAGATGGCCGCCGAGTGAAATGACTTGCTTTAAAGAGACTTTGGTACTGTATCCCTCTACTTTTGTATGCTATTGTTCTTGTTATGCAATAAAAAATTTTAAAAGCGAGTAAACTCTCACTTTTGCAGCGTCTGTTTTAAGATTTGTTTTGTCACGTGCTGTCCTGAAGAGGCTATATATGTTCTTAGTTTGAATAAATAGCTACATTGCAAGCCGCAACCATTAAAAACTAGGATACACTGTTAAAAATTGTCCGTAAATTCAGTAGTTTTCCGTATTTTGTGATTTTTATTTTTATTTGTTATTTATTTATGCTTTTGAATTGCATTATGGGACAACTAACCTTGAAAAGTTGAAAAAAGTGACTATTGACATCTTTATTAGTTTAAAGTGATATATCATCTGGGTTGGTGTTGCATATCACTATACAAAAACCTTGTAACAAACTCCCAGTAGGCTACATTTTCTGTTAGCCTATTTTACATTCCTTCATTAATTTTCTTTTCGGCTTAGTCCCTTTATTAATCTGGGGTCGCCACAGCGGAATGAACCGCCAACTTATCCAGCACATGTTTCACGCAGCGGATGCCCTTCCAGCCGCAACCCATCACTGGGAAACATCCACACTCATTCACACACACACTCATACACTATGGTCAATTTTAGCGTATACCCAATTCACCTATACCACATGTCTTTGAACTGTGTGAGATTCCGGAGCACCCGGAGGAAGCCCACGCGAACATGGGAAGAAAAATGCAAACTCCACACAGAAACGCCAACTGACCCAGCCGAGGCTCGAACCAGCGACCTTCTTTCTGTGAGGCGAACATGCTACCCACTGCGCCACCGCATCGCCTCAGACTTATTTATTATTTGTTATACATTATATTATTTCAACCTACTAAAATATTGATAAAAGTCACTTTGTTAAACTGTTGCATTTTCAACATCAAAACAGAGCAGAGATCAACATCCCATAATGCAATTCACAAGCGTAAATAAATGGAAAACACTTGTGTATCACAAAATACGGAAACGGTTAACTAACAGATATTTTGTACAGTGTACGTAGGCTACAGTATATGTATCAATATTCCCCTGTTAAACCGTGTTACTTGTTTATCTAGGCTGCTTTAGGAACTCATACATATTTATTTTTGTAGTTTTTTTACCCAGCCTACATTATGTCTGACCCCAGACCACAAAACCATTCATTAGGCCTAAGTGTCTTGTTTTAAATTGAGATTAATAGCCTACTTCACCTGAAAGCTGAATTAATAATAAGCTTTTTATCAATGTATGTATACACACTCAGAAATAAAATCTGTCACCGGGGCAGTACCTTTTCAAAAAGTTCATTACAGGCTTTTGTTCCGTACAGGTGAACATTAGTACATTTAGGGTACACTTTTGTACCTTTAATGTACTATGTGGTACACATTTGTACTTTTTAGGTAATGTGTACCTTTAAGGACCTGTTCGGAACAAAGTGTAGCTTTTGAAAAGGTACCACCCCAGTGACAGATTTAGTACCTTTATTTTTGAGTGTATGTGGTTTGTTTTGTTCTGTTTATCTGTGCCTTTACTGAACGAGCACTGTGCTACATCTGACAGGTTGCACTATTATGTTTTTCTCTTCTTTTTCGTTCTTTTATAACCTGTTTTATACTGTTTGCTATTTATTAGTTGTTGTTTTTTCTTAGACTTGTCTCTTTTATTCCTGTTTATGTAAAGCACTTTGAAGTGCCACTGTGTATGAAATGTGCTATATAAATAAACTTGCCTTGCCTTGCCTTGTTTTGATAGGCAATATTTGGCTGAGGTATATGTGTAAATCTGAATTAATTTTCCTTCAGCTTAGTCCCTTTATTCATCAGGGGTCACCTCAGTGGAATGAATCACCAACTGATCCAGCATTTGTTTTACACAGCGGATGCCCTTCCAGCTGCAGCCTAGAACTGGGAAACACCCATACACACTCATTCACACTCATACACTAAGGCCAATTTAGTTTATTCAATTCACCTAAAGCACATGTCTTTGGACTGTGGGGGAAACTGGAGCACATGGAGGAAACCTGCACGCCAACACAGGGAGAACATGCAAATTCCACACAGAAATGCCAACTAACACAGCCGAGACTCGAACGAGTGGCCTTCATGCTGTGAGGCGACAGTGCTAACCACTAAGCCACCATGTCGCCACTCTGAATGTTCTGAAAAACATCTAAATATTAACTTTCAAGTTAAGATGTCAAAAATAAGTTAGTTGCAAAACATTTGAATCTTTAAAAAATAGGTTTTCCTTTACTTACAGTAGGAAATTTACAACATATCTTCATAGATTTTGCCTTAATATTCTAATGATTTTTGACATAAAAGAAAAGTCCAATTGTGACCCTTGTATTTTTGGCCATAGTTTTGTGGTCCCAGGTCACATTTAATGTATGGAGTATATAAATTTGCATACATCCCATATTTTCGTCACACTAAAATGGATCTTTATGTTTCATAAACAAGTGAAAAGTACAAAATTTGCTGTGTATGGATGATTAAAACCGATTTAAAATAGTAGATTAGCAACTCTACAGCATAAATTAGGTTTATCCTAACAAAATGTAATAATTTTAGCATTCATTCATTTTCTTTTTGGCTTAGTCCCTTTATTAATCGGGTGTCGCCACAGCCGAATGAACCGCCAACTTATCTAGCATTTGTTTTAATGGTTACAGAACAGGTATGTTGTTTAACTTTTATTAAACATATCTGTTACGCTCAATGCCACATTATTTCACCCATATTTTTACATTACTTGAAACATTACAGAAGACTGAATGAAATTCATATATTAAAATTTAAAATATGAAATCTTGCATCTTTGACTCCATAATTGTTTATTTGGACTTACAGTACAGTGACATACAATACTTTCTATTCCCAATGTGCCTATCTACCTTTTATAGTACCTTCATAACTGTACATTTAAGTCATCTGACATTTTCATGTGTTTGCATGATACCTTAGTTATGTTTTATTAGGCAACATATGTCAAACGGGCAAAAAAAAGAGACATTTATTTTATTGCTTTATTTAGAGTACACATATCAAGAGTGAGAAGTATACAGTCAAGTGGATATTGCATAAACACAATCGTTAAAATGCTAGTCTTTACAGATGCTCCCTGAATGTGACAGAATATTGTTATATAAATATTAAATCTTTTTAACATCCTGCCTTTTCATGTAGGCACAATGTCGTCTTTGTTGCTGGAAAAAAAAGTGTATGACGAGTGGATTCTGGTCACTGAGGCAGACTGTGACTTGTTGTCAGTACTAGTGACGTCACAACAACAAAATCACTAGTCTTCCATAATGCCCAAAATATGTGGAAGCAACTTCCCAGTGGGCACCTTAATGTCAAAATGACATCAAATGACGTCAAAAATGCTAATCGTTTTTATCTGAAAGCTTCAATAACAAACGTTTAAATTTTCACTGGGTTTTATATCAATAAAATTCATGTAAACTACCTTGAGGTCAAAATGACATCATTTAATTAGCATTTTTGACATTTTTTATGTTGTTTTGACATCAAGGTGCCTGCTGCGTAACATTTACCATGCATGTATTTTTTATTTCAACATATGCAATGAGACTGACACCACCCTACATGACCTGAGATTGACACCACCTCACATGACCTGTATTGTAACAAAAACATGTTAAAAGCTTATAATAATGACATTCAAAAGTCAGAATATACATAATTTAATATATTTAATTAGACGTACATTGACGTCAAAAAACGTCAAAAATGCTAAATCTTTGACGTCTAGTTGACATCCACACATTGATGCCATTTTGACCACCAAAATAATGACATAAGTATTGTAATATAAGAAAAGTTTTATCTGAAAGCTTCAATAATACATTTTCAAATTTACACTGGATTTTGTATCAATACAATTCATGTAAATTACCTTGAGGTCAAAACAACATCAAATTGACATCTAACATTGGCATCAAAAAACATCAAAATTTGATTACAATATAGTCCTGTAATCATTTTTTGACGTGTTTCTTTTACATCAATGTTAGATGTCAATTTGATGTTGTTTTGACCTTAAGGTAGTCAATTGAAATTGGTTCACATTTTTTTTATGTCGTTTTGACATCAAGGTGTCTGCTGAGTAACATTTACAATGCATTTATCAAAATATTATTTTCATTTCAACATATGCAATGAGATTGTCCAGAACTGATTGACACCGCCTCACATAACCTTTATTGTAACTAAAACATGTTAAAAGCCTTTTATAATGGCATTTAACAGTCAGAATATACATGATTAATAGATTTTATTTGAAGATAAAATAACGAAATGACATC
>CAIGQZ010032222.1:1394355-1406214 GCA_903798205.1 Danio tinwini | reverse complement strand
ATCCTATCCTATCCTATCCTATCCTATCCTATCCTATCCTATCCTATCCTATCCTATCCTATCCTATCCTATCCTATCCTATCCTATCCTATCCTAAATAAAGTGTTTTATCGTTTTCCGAGTCTAACAGTATTCAAGTACAGTGACTGAATGATAAAAAATAAAAATAATTCAATAAAATTAATCATAGTTAAGGTCACGAATGGTGCAATTTCTTATACCTGAATGCTTTTAAAATCTTTACACAATCGCAGGCATCAAAACCACATGCAAATGATAAATTATAGTACAAACTCAACATTGCATATATCCTGCGATGTGACTAGTACGAAGGATCACATTGTGATATTGATGCTAAAAACGATATTGTGTAGCCCTAATTATTAGCCCCCTTAAACAATATATTTTTTTGTTATTGTCTACAGAACAAACCACTGTTATACCAAGGGCACAGATTTGGCATGGATGGAGGGTATGTGTCCCCACCAATATCCAGCAATTACTGAAATGTCCCCACCAATAATTTAATCATTTTCAAAATAAAATAATGCTCTGTCAACCCTTATAACCTAGACATGCAGAAAGGGTTAAATCACATTCTCTTCTCGGGTCCTCCCTCCCACAAAACACATAAGGACAGTGTGATTGGCTGGGCCTATTTCTGCTGTTAATGACAGCTGTAATTACATTTAATAATTTTTTATCTTTTTTTTCTGAAAATGTCTTCTAAATTAAACAATTTCATGAATGATTTACAGACCTGTGTATGTTGTAGGTTCAGTTTCAATATGTACTGCAATATAGTTTACAGTTGTGCACAGCTCTACTCAATGAAAGTTTATGTTTGTTGTAAATAAGGGTGTATTTATTCATTTGCACAATGCTGTGAATAAATTAGAATTGTAAAGAGCAAATGCAGTACAAATGTGAAACATACATATTCAGTGTCTTATACTCAGATACCTCACTAAATGCAGTGATGTCTAACTTTACTGTAGATTTCAAATGGCTGTGCAAATAGTATATAGTGCTGTCTTAAGCATTTTCAGGACGTGTCACCAAAATGACTTTTTTGCATTGGAAAAGATGTACAGAGTAAACTATCATAATAAAAACATGACAAAGCCATTTGACTTGTTCATAAACAATGGTGGCAGGACTTTGCATTGTGATGACACTGACACTTTCATTGACATCAATGCTTTTGAGGAATGAGCTATTCATTTTGAGCAAGTGACACGCTTTTGCAGGTTATCCACTAGGTTTTGCAGTTTGTACTAATTGTTTTGAGAAATGCATTAACTGTTGTGCAAATGTAAATAGTGTTGTGATAAATACATCATAGAGACTAAGAAAAACTGTAACCAAGGCTGTGCAATTAATCAAAAGTCAGTTTTGATTATGATTATAAAATATAATAATCAAGATAAAACGGTTAAAATACCTCCTTAAAGGCAGATTGCAGTAAAATCATTGACTTTTGCAGCATGGGACGTGTTTCATTAATTGTTTTTAATTATTAAGTGTTTAAAGCCTTTATTCATGTTTTTAAAAGAATGAAAGAGAATTTGTGCTGTTCTATGCATGCGCTATATGGATGTATGTCCCCACCAATGTCGAGAGCAAATCTACACCCTTGTGTTATACAATGATTTGCCTAATTACCCTAACTAAGCCTTTAAATGTCACTTCAAGCTGAATAGTATCTTGAAAAACATCTAGTCAAATATTATTTACTGTCATCATGACAAAGATAAAAGAAATCAGTTATTAGAAATGAATTATTAAAACTATTACGTTTAAAAAAATCTTCTTTCTGTTAAACAGAAAGTGGTGGAAAAATATACAGGGGGCTAATAATTCAGGAGGGCTAATAATTCTGTTTTCAGCTGTATCTCACATAGAAATAATCCTAATAGTCAAGACTGTACCCAAAGACACATCCTTTCTAACCATTCTGCCCATCCGCATGCATTCAGACATTTACTAAAAGGTCTCATGAAAAAAAAGGAGAAAAAAAAAGGTCTCTTTTGCTGTGGAATCGACCAATCAAGCTCTTGGCGGATATAATGGTTGAATAGCAATGCATTATTAAAATCGTAAGATATCACGAGGGTCTTGCATTTCCTACAATTTCCACTAAAGCATTGTGGGTGTAGTGGTTTGTGCGTCCTTGTGCGGTTTGAATGGACACAAATGGTCATAATAATCACTTGTGAGACTTGCTTGACTCGCCACTCATGGAGGTTGTTTTTTTTTTTTTTTTTTATACAGGCACTCTGAAATGAGGGAGAAAACAATGCGAATATTGTTCTGAGAAATTGGGTCCTCTGTTGAAATAAACAACTGGAACGTTCCCGAAAAAGAATAACTTAATTAGTCAGTTTTGTGGGAAGAATGGATCTATCTCTGTCTAGGGCCACTTATGTTTCAGTGAATGACAGATGTAAGAATGAAGAGGAAATACACTGATCATGTTTTTCAGAGGACGTGCAGTTTTGTATAGAGAAAGCTAATTGTATTTTTGTAAATGTAAAAATTCAGTGAACTACTATCTTCAAGAATATGCTAGTAAATTTGACAAACATTGCAAAAGTGATATTTTTGTATTGTTGGTTTTATATATAGTTTTCAAAAAGTTCACACTTAGATATTGCTTGACGCTATTGGCAGGTTTGGCATACTGTCCCAGGAGAGAAGCCAGAGGTCAGAGATAATTGAGCCCAGGGCTCCTGCCTGGTCAATAAGCATATAAGGGGGTACTAAATCAGGTAGTTCTTGAAAGCTCCCCCTGGTAAAGGGAGAAAAAGAAGGAGATGGGGTGGAAGGTGGGATTCTTCTAAAATGAAGATAAGGTAGTGGGGTGAGTTTGGTCTATTTATTGTAGCTTGAATAAATCTGATTGGATTACTGCTGATTATGGATGAGAGACCAGCCACAATCAATCATATCACATGCTCCTCTCGAAATTAGTTTGTAAAATTCACTTATATATTGTTATTATATTGTTATAGCTATGCATGTCTTTTTTGTACAGTAGATTACAATTCATAGATCCTATTTTTCAGATTTTTATGTGCATTTTTGTATAAAAACTTTAATCCTATTTCTCCTTCATGTCTTTAAGTAGTTTTTTTCTTTACAGTAGAATAAAATATAGATCATATTTTTTCAGTGGATGTGGCATTTTGTATAATGAATAGTTTTTTTGTAAATGTAAAATTAGCTGAATTCAGTGAACTATTTTTATATTAAAGTATAGTAAATTTGACAAATAATGCAAATGTGATATTTTGATATTTCCCCTTTTAATTTGTACAGCCATGATTATCTTCTCTACCCTTGAATAAAATTCACAGTTCAAATTTTTTAGAGGACGTGCAATTTTCATAAAGTGCATTTTTGTACATGTAAAATTAGCTGAATTCAGTATTCAGTAACTCTTTTTATGATAAATAAACAGTACATTGACAAATAATGCAAAAGTGATATTTTGATATTGTTTAACTTGCTTGTACAGCTATTCAAGTATTTTTACAGTAGATTAAAATTAATAGATCATTTTGTCAGAGGATGTGTGATTTTATGAAAGCTAATTGTATTTTTGTAAATGTAAAATTTGCTGAATTCTGTGAACTATTTTTATATAATAAAGAATATATTATTAAATTTGACAAACATTGCAAAAGTGATATTTTGATGTTTAACTTTAAAATTTGTACAGATACGCTTGTCTTTTTATATTTTTATATATATTTTCAGATTTTTATGTGCAATTTTGTATAAAAAGGTTACTCCTTTTTCTCCTTGTACTTTTGTAAATAAAAAATATGTGAACTATTATGTTCATTAAAGAATATGCTAGTAAATTTGACAAATAATGCAAAAGTGGTATTTTGAAATTGTTTAACTTTAAATATGTACAGATATGCATGTCTTTTTTTACATTTGAATAAAATTCACAGATCTTATTTTTCAGATTTTTATGTGTAATTTTGGATAAAAATGTTAATCCCTTTTCTCCTAGTATTTTTGTAAATGTAACATTTGCAGAAGTGTTAGAAGTCTTTTTTACAGTTTATATAATCCACAGGACATATTTGTCAAGAGGATGTGCAATTTCTTATAAAGTAAGCTAATTGTATTTTTGGAAATGCGAAAATTACTCAAAGAATTCAGTGAGCCATTAGTATATTAAAGAATATGCTAATTTGCAAAAATAGCATATTTGTATAAAAAGTGAATCCTTTTTCTCCTTGTATTTTTGTAAATGTAAAATTTACTGAATTCAGTGAACTACTTTTATATTAAAGAATATGCTAGTAAAATTGACAAATATTGCAAAAGTGATATTTTGATATTGTTTAACGTTAAATGTGTGCAGCTATTTATGTCTTTTTTTACAGTAGAATAAAATTCATAGATCATTCTTTCTTTCAGAGGATGTGCAATTTTATTTAATGAAAGCTAATTGTATTTTTAAAAATGTAAAATTTGCTGATTACTGTAAACTATTTTTACACATTAAATAATAGCAAATTTGTCAAATAATGCAAAAGTGATATTTTAATATCGTTTAACTAAAATATGTTTCATCTATGCATGACATGTATGCATGTCTTTTTACAGTATATAAAATACACAGATCATATTTTTTAGAGGATGCGCAATTTCATGAAGTAAGCTAACTTTATTTTTGTAAATGCAAAATTTACTCAAATAATTCAGTGATTATTACATTAAAGAATATGCTAAATTGCAAAAACAACAATTTTGTATAAAAAAGTTCATCCTTTTTCTCCTTGTATTTTTGTAAATGTAAAATTTACTTAATAAACATAGAAGTTCACTGATTTTTAAAGAATATGCTAGTAAATTCGACAAGCATTGCGAAAGTATTTTAATATTGTTCAACTTTAAATATGTGCAGCCATGCATGTCTTTTTTTACAGTACAATAACATTCATAGATCATATTTTTCAGAAGATGTGCAATTTTGAGTAAAGGAAGTTAATTGCATTTTTGTGAATGTAAAATTTGCTAAAATAATGCAGTGAACTATTATTATATTAAAGAATGTGCAAATAAATTATTAGTGTATTATTACAAAAGTGATATTTTGATATCAATATCAGTGATATTTTGTTTAACTTTAAATATGTACAGCCATACATGTTTTTGTTTTACAGTATATAAAATCCACAGATCGTATTTGTCAGAGGATGCACAATTTCTAGTTGGCAGTTCATTCGGCTGTGGCGACCCCAATTATTATATTAAACAATATACATTTAAGATATAATGCAAAATTGATATTTTGATAGTTTAACTTTATTATATGTCATGTTTATTTTATTCTCCTGAGATTAAATGTAAGAATAGAGAGTAAAAGTTAATTTGCTTAGTATTTTTTAAAGCGTAAAATATGCAAATATAATTAACTGAACCATTATGATAGAACAGAACAAGCAAGTAAATTATACAAATAATGCAAAAGTGATATTTTTATATTGTTTAACAATAACTACACACTAATTAAATGATGTTTTTCTTATCAGTGAAATAAATTCTACTCATTCTGTTGCTGTCCTATTAATATAATTGAAAACGAATCCAATGCATATGGCTCAGATAAAAAAACAACAATCCTGTGGGAGAGAGAAAAATATATATGCTGTAATGGCATTTACTTAAAAATCATCTCTGTTTTCTCTGTCTGTGCTAATTTAATTATAACGCCTCATCAAGCAAGCCTGCTACTCCCCAAGTACGACAGGAAGGTCTAATATATATATTTTTTATTCATATGCATTTCATTAATTCCACTGAGCACTGAACTGAAATGCCTGACTGAGAATTTTTCAGCGATATCACGCCTGTTCTGTCTTGTTTGCTGTAACGGGAGGCTGTCAGAGCTCGATAGGGAAACTAATCAGAGGTTGATCATGCAAAAACAAGCTCGTATTGTCAATTAGCGAGAACGAAGCCTAAGAACAAACATAACACTGCCCATCATAAACAGGATGACTAATTCAAATGCTGATTCTGTATTATTTTGTATTGTGTTATTATGGATGGCAACAAAACAGACCTGATCGATAAGAAAGCATTTTTATATTCTCAAATGTCCCGATGGCTGTAAATAAACACTACACATGTGACATATTTTTATCCGGAATGTTAAAATTATTATTATATTTGTGTAATGGCCTATTTTAATGTTATCAGATGATGATTTTTATCTGGAGAGGTTTTTAAGGAAATATTTGCAAATGTTAATCCTTTAAAATGGTAAATAAAAGATTTAGATTAGATTTGTTTTTATCTTATGAATTACTTATTGCTGTTAATGTCTTTTTATTGTTATTTTTTATTATTCTCATATAAAAGTGATATTTATAAAACATTTGATCTGAATTTGGTCTGGGTTTGCCGTTAAATAGCCAGAGAAGCTGATATGGCAATAAATTCAAAACTCTTCCATAAAAAAATGATAATTTTTTTTTTACAATGAAGAGATAAAAAATGCATTCAGATGTGTTTGTTTTATTATTGATTTTTTACTTTTTCTTTGCATTTTTTGTGTGCAAAATTATTAAATTGCATTGCAAATTTTTTTCAGTTGTGAACTCAAATCTACACATTTTGATCATCATTTGATTTTTTTCTTTCAAAAAAGCCTTTTTAATTAGTTTTTTTTGTCTAACAATTCTCAATTATCTAACAATTCTTAAATCAACAAACATTTTCTAGAGATATTAAAGTTTGATGGAAAAATAATGATCAAATTCTTAACTTACCTCCTTTATCAGTACAAAAAAGGCATTTGTTAGTCAAAATATATAAAAAAAAAAACTTGAATAAAGAAGCATTTTCTAGAAATCTTAGATTAGATGAAAAATAGTGATCTTATCTTTACATTTATCACTGCAAAAATGCTTATTTTACTCTAAATATCTAAAATATGCCTATACTAAAAAGCAAATTTTTATAAATATTAAAGTTTAGATGAAAATAGTGATCTTGTCCTTAATTTTCCTCCTTTATTACTGCAAAAAGGTATTTTTTAGTTCTAATATCTAAGAATACTTAAATTAAGATGCATTTTTTTAGACAAGTAAAAAAATATTATTTTACTCAGCACATTGTCAGATTATTTAGCTTGCAATTTTTTTTCATCCTGTATACCATCATGCAATGTGAGAACGCTTCTCCTCATCTGCTTTGCTGTAAGCAGGATATTTTTTTTTTTTACAGAGAAAAAAAAAAAGCAGAGGAAATGGAAAATTCACTATTAATTGAATTCACTATTATATAAGTGGTAATATCACTATTGGTCATTTAACATTTTATATATATATTATGCAAAAATGTAATATTAAATATTCCAAATAAATCATATCAATCCAATATGAAGAGAAAAGCATCATTTCAACAGTATCTGAATACATGTTCAACACATCTTTTTTTTTTTTCAAATATGAATTCTACATCCGCAGCAATATTTTTCACTCATCCTGTATACCTTCATGTAATTGACAAGATGTGAGAATGCTTCTCCTAAACCTGTCGTTATTATAAAAGTTGGACAGTATATATCATGCTGTAATAAGATTTGTGACGAATGCATCTTCACATACTCATCATTGTACTTTGTACAAAATGGTTGGTTGGTTTTACCTCTGCCAAAGAAGAAAAATGCATATGCTTCTATTCACCACTAGGGCATTATTGGGTAAATTGCCATCTTATATTTTTAAACTTTTATCGTATTATACGCATTATACTATCGTATAGTACACGAAATTCTTATAAATTATATTTAACTGTTCCTAGAGCATGTACAGAGTTTGGTAAAAAGAGTTTTCCTCCTTTTGGACCTTCATTATGGAATGAATTGCAGAGTGTTATCATGTTAGAAACAATTCCATCTCTAAATATTTATAAAGTCTTACCTGGAAGAATCATGTGAATGTTTTGTGTAAATTTTAATATGTGATATTTTATGTGTGTCCAATTTTGTATCTGAAACTTTTTGTGCTGCCGTTTTGGCCAGGATCCCCTGTAGAAGAGATGCATATCTCAATGGGAAATTCTTGGTGAAATAAAAAATAAATAAAATAAAATAAAATCTGGCGTCACCTTTGCTAAAAGCAGGAGATCTTTTTTTACAGAGAAAAAAAGGGAAAATAATAGCAGTGAGAAAAGAAAATTCACTATTAAGTTAATACACTATTATTTAAAATGGCAATATCACTATTTATCATATAAAATGGAATATATGTCATGCAATGATGCAATATAAAATATTCTGAATAAATCATATAAATCCAATCAGAACAACAATATCTGAATGCATATATTCAACATCCTTTTTTTCTTTTTCAGATATCAATTTTACATACGCAGCAATATTTTTGACTCATCCTGTATAACTTCATGCAATTGAGAAGATGTGAGAATGCTTCTCCTCATCTGCTTTGCTATGAGCAAGAGATCTTTTGTTTTTACAGAGAAAACAAAGGAAAATAGCAGAGGAAAAGGAAAATTCATTATTAAGAAAATTTACTATTATATAAATAGTAACATCACTATTTATCATATAAAATGTAATATACATCATGCAATATATATTCAAATAAATCATAGAAATCCAATATGAAAGGAAAAGCATAATTTCAACAGAATCTGAATGCATATATTCTTTTTTTCTTTCTTCAAAAATGAATTTTACAAATGCAGCAATTTTTTTATTCATCCTCTATACCTTCATGCAATTGAAAAGATGTGAGAACGCTTCTCCTCATGTGGTGCCACCTTTGCTATAAGCAGGAGATCTCCTATGACATGTCTCCTCATTAAGGCCTCTCACTGTGTAACAGGCCAGATCTGACCCTCAAATAAACCCTGAGACACCAGCATGATCGCATTATACCACAATTCTTGGAGTTAACCTCGTTTAGTGTTCTAACCCTATTTATCTATTGCATAGTTTGTTTCTTTGCCTTTAACACCGAGATGAGAAACCCAGGAAGGCACAAATCAAACATGGCAGCAAACTGACCAGTCTATTAAATTACAAACCTGCCAAAATGTAGATTATAATGATTATTTATTTGAACTGGTTGTAGCTAGCTTCATTATGAAACTACAATGTAAAATACATTGTACTGTAAAATACATTGTACTTTTGTACTGTAGTTGAAATAAAAATGGTTATACTTTAGGTTTTAGTTGATTAATGCATTTGGTGACATGAAATAACGAGTAATTTATTATAATTTATTTATTTATATTTGGTAATGTCAATAGAAATAATGTTAATGTTAATATAATTTTAATAATGCATTAAAAAAGTTATAATTAAATTAATAAATGCAGTATTTTTGCATTGTTTGTTCATGTTAATTTATAAATTATATGGTAAATAAACAATAAATTAGATCAAATAACATGAATCAAACTTTTTTATTTAATGAATCATTTTATTTATAGAATTTGATGTACATTTACTAATACTTAACCTAAAATAATAAAAAAGGATAAAAAAACATGAAAAATGGCAAAAACTCACATAAAATGAAAAATAAACTCACATAAAATGAAATAAAACTATAAAAAGCAGAATTAAAAAAATTATATATATAAGTATAATAATTATTTATACTACAATAACATGGTTACATATTAAATCTTATATAATATTATTGTTCTTTCTTTAAATGTAATCTATCTATCTATCTGTCTGTCTGTCTGTCTGTCTGTCTGTCTGTCTGTCTGTCTGTCTGTCTGTATGTCTATCTATCTATCTAGACGCACACACCATAGCTTGAAGCAAAAATGTTGCCATTGAAATCCAATAAAAGCAACTAGCTGAAAGCATCAAGGACATATAGCGTTCATTACAAGCCCTTGTAAGCATGCCATTTTTTATGACAAGAAGTCAGCCCTGCTACCAGCACCTGGGTCCATGAAACGTTAGATCAAATACCGTCCATGCTCCCTGATGCCTGTAGGGACCATAGGGCAAGCCTAAGTTGTCCTCCAGGCCTGATTGTAATAGCACATCAAATGTGTCCCTGAACGGCTCCTGTTTGTGCACATTCTATCAAGTTTTGATCTTTTTTTTTTATTTAGGCCATGAGGGGCTTCAAAAGGTCTGCTCCTTCAAAAGCAGGTCCCCTTCAAAGTTGTGTGCACATTCATGCCGATATGTGAAGCCACCTATTTTCTAATCACTCATCAGTGTCATGCTGGCATGCAAAACATGGACGAATGAGAGATTGCATGCATGTATTGCTGTCATGTGATAGATTTCCATAGATAAAGATAGGTAAAGCAATAACAAATACAAAAGCATGCACAATTAACAGATTTCTAAGATATCCCTTTAACTGTCTGCTCTACCAAATGATTGACCTTGTTTTTACTGTTTTAAATAACAATTTACACACACAGCATTGTTGGTTTACGTGATTATTTAGTATTCAAAAATGTTATATTTTGATTAAGTTTTAAGATAAATTGGTCTTACACTTCATATATATAGATCTTTCAAAGTATATTTATGTATTCTGGTATATTTACCATAAACCGACATATCTACCATTTGGTAGAGGTTAATATTTTAGAAATTATGGGATGTGTTGAAAAAAATGCTTTGGGTGTGTTAACTAGAGACATTATGAGTTAGAAATGCAATCCAAACAACTTTTCCTTGGTGGGGCAGTTACAGGGATACACAAGCAGACTAACATATATCACAAGCAGACTAACATATATCACATGTGGCTCTTTGACAAAATACATGGTTCTCCAGCTGTCTCCCTTCAATGATATTTTACAGTTTAAAAAATTATAACCATCACAGGAAATCAGTTTTCTATTGAAGATACAGTTACACAGACAATTGTTCATTAAAACTAGCCAAAATTAAAATGTTGCTGCATACTTTATTTAGAATTTTTTAAGCAACATATTTTTTATTGTAGTAAAATGTTTGTTTATTTTACATTATGTTACTTCTCAGAAAAAAAGAGTTTATTTACCAGAATTTAAATAAATTGTCCTTTCTTCATTTATGGAGACTTGCTCAAAATGTGATGTTTCATATTTGTTTATTTTTGAGTTGTGCATGAACTTAAATAAAGGTTTTGTTTAAACCTGTGTTATATATATATATATATATATATATATATATACACACACACACTACCAGTCAAAAGTTTGGGTTCAGTAGGGTTTTTAAAATGTTTTAAAATAAGCTTATCCTGATCACCAAGGCTGCATTTATATAATCAAAAATACAGTACAAATTGTAAAATTGTGAAATGTTATTGCACTATAAAACAACTGCTCAAAGTAGTTTATAATTTAATTTAATTTATTTCAGTGATTTTAAAGATGAATTTTCAGCTTTGTTACTTTAGTCTTCAGAGTCACATGATCCTTCAGAATTCAGATTTTTTATCATTAATTATTATTATTTGATTATTATTATTATTATTATCATATTATTATTAATAGTAATAAAAGCAATAATACTGGAGTAATAATTTCATATGAAACTACATTTAATAAGAAAGCAGTTATAAATTTTTTATAAATATTTAACAATTTACATTTTTTACATTTAATAAACGGCGTCTTGATGAACAGAATCAATATTAATAAAAAAAAGTTAGAAAATTGCCCCAATGGCTCTTTTTAGAAAAATGCATGTCCAAAAAATCAGAAATGGCTCTTTGCTGAAAAAAGGTTACCGACCCCTGATATATGTGTTTGAACAGAAAAGAAATTTAAACATTGTAAAACACGCCATACCATTTATAATTAAGAAAACATTGGATGTTAAAATTG
>CAIGQZ010032222.1:1349170-1371565 GCA_903798205.1 Danio tinwini | reverse complement strand
ATATTAAGCAGACACTAATACTCAAATGGACCATCAAAATAAAGTGTTACCAAAGACTACATTCTCCAGATATTTTTATGAGTTTAACCCATGTACAGTAGAAACATGGTCCCAAACTGTATGCACATATAAAGAAACCCTATGGCAGCAACCGTAGGCTAAAGGACAAAACAATACAAGCAAGAATAATCCTCACAGTTCTGTACAAATCTGCACAATGCACATGTCAAGTGAAAGACTGTAGGTCCATTATTTTGTATAAAGTATATACTGCTTTTCAAAATGACTGCAGAGCTGCAAAATTACACTAGTTAAGGAACTGAATTAGAGGTTTTGGAAATATAGGCGCATAGGAGGAGGTCTACCTGAAAGGTTAGTTGGCTAGATTGTCACATGGCGTTGTTGAGTAGCCCGACAGCTTGCAGGAAGTCTGTTAAATGAGGAGACGGCGTTCACAACAGGGTTACAGAACGTGTAAGTGCTCAAAAGATTCGGATAAAGCTTTCCAGATACAATATGTATGTGGTATTCCAGTGATTGCCACATACAAGTCTGCAATTAAATAGAGAATGCACATTATGATTGCAAAATCTATGCAGATATCCAGCAGTGTATCTCCCTGCCGCGTATGAAAGTGTGTGCTACTAATATGTGCAAATGGATGCCTGAGTAGCTCTCATTATATGGTTCCCTGGGTTACTCGGGTCCGGGTCATGTATGCTTCCAAATCCATCTGCAATATTTACTGCCAGTTTAACCCTCGACCTCGGAGGAAACTTAAGTGAAGGCAAAACAGCATCCAAGTAAAATATCCATTTCAAGAGAATGGCACGTTATAACAAAATATTCGCTGGTACACAAACGGAAGACGCAGAGTGAATGGGGGGAAAGGAAATTGAGAGAGCATTTGAAGGTTATCAGTTTATCATTATTAATAAGGTATATGGAAAATGTTAACATTTAGGGTGGTTTTTGTACTGAGTGTGATGAGATTTCTTTTTAATTTGAAATAAAAACATCTTCATTAAGATATCTATTTAGGGGGAAATGAATATAAACATCTGAAAATATGGCTTATTTTTTGCTACTTTATACCAAAACATAAAGGCTCTAAATGTCTTGTGTTTGACTAACACAAAGGTTTTGCCTATTCAATAAATTACTGATGACATTTCTTCCAAATTGAATTAAAGATATCGGCAATTAGAGCCTTTTTTTGGACAAATTGGTCCTAATAACATTTGTTTTCATTTGTTGTATTTGAATATTACGGTTAATTCACCAAATATTAGTATCATGTTGTCTAAAAATGAATATAAACGTCTGAAAATATATCTCTAGTTTCGCTACTTTATGCAAAAAAAAAAAAAAGAATTATACTAGTTTGAGATGTAACTTTTAAAAGACATTTCTTTACAATATTGAATAAAATTATAGTGTAACAGAGATTTGTTATGAAAAAACAAATCTAAAAACTAAATCATAAAAAACTAATCATAATAATTTGTTATAGTTGAAAATCAGAGTTAATCCAACAAATATTGACTTTCTGACTAATCTAAAGCCAAAATATTGGTATCGATTTGTCTAAAAATCAATACAAATGTCTGACAATGTGGCTTATTTATAACTTTATACCCAAAATAACGGCTCTAAATGACAGTTATTTGTATTTGTATAGTGTTTGAAGGACAAATTTTCTTACATATTTTAATGAAAAATATTGTTCAGAGCCCTTTTTAGGAGAAAAATGACAATTGGTCATAATAACATTTGTTTTCATTTGTTGTATTTAAAGGTTAATCCACCAAATATTGGTATCTAAAAATGAATATAAACGGCTGAAATATATCTTCAAATTTGCTAATTTATGAAAAAAAAACCCACTCCAAATTACAGTTCCCCATCATGGGAACTCCAACTTGTGTCTGGAACCAGACATATGGGAGTGTATCAGACGACGTATCACTCTGAAGAATAAGAAAACGGGCCAATGAATGCCAAATAAATTGGCTGAGCTCAGCTCCACAGCTTATACTGATTAGTCATTAGTGCATATATCAGTGCCCACTAAGGACGAGCCTCTAGAATTTAGCTTTAGAACCTCTCATGAGACTGTAGAAGCCTTTCTGCTAAGCTGACTTCCAGAGAGAAAGCAGTAGTCCCTTGAACGTGAGAGCACACTCTACTAGAAGTATCACCTCCTCCTGGGCGTTAGCACGCGGCACTTCTCTCACAGATTTCTGCAGAGCTGCGAGCTGGGCAACACCTAACACATAAGTTTTATAATCTTCAAGTGGAGCCTGTTTCCTCACGATTATTGGGTAACCCCAATAAATAGGGAGGAAATTAAGCTCTGTGTCATTAAAGGCTTTCTGCACCATGCTCCCTAACCAGGAGATATGTGCGCCTTTTTTATTCTACTAGTAAGTTTTCCGCTCTGTGAACCCTAGAGAATTCCCCCAGCACCCGACTCAGCGGAGGAGTCGAGTGCCTTGCTCAGTGTGATATCTGGTATGCCCATCTGGTCTACCTGCATACTGTGGTTCAGTGGCAGTTATACGCGGTCCCCTCTGGCAATGCCATTTGCTCAATTTAGCCACGTTGTGTTCCCCCTCACCAGGCGAACCCGTGTCTTCCCTACCCGCTAACCAGCTTACCATCAAGCCTCCCCTCTTGGGTAGCAGGTTGTCTCCACAGCGTCCTCCCCTTCAGGGACTGGCACGCTTTCCCAATGTACTGTAATATTTCTAAAAATCCCTAGACCATATTAGCTAGGTAAAAGCACATTTAAGACGCCCAATCTAAATTCTATTAATTATTCCCATGTAATGGTAATTTTCTGGGCCTAGGGGACATTGGAAGGTTGCGTTTTTGGTAAGGTTTATGTGTTCATGCTATGCTTGCCAAACTACACATCAGGAGCGTGACGGGCTTAGCTGCTGTGGCGTTTTCCATACACTCTCCCATATATATGTATTCCAGACATACGTTGGATTTCCCATAATGGGGAACATCCTGGTTATGCCCGTAACCTACGTTCCCTGAATAGAGAACGGAGACGTGTGTCTCCACTGCGACAGGACCTGAGTCTCCAGCTGTTAGCTAAGTGATTGGCTCTTCAGCAGGCAAACTCTAGAGGCTCGCTCCTCAGCAGGCACTGATATAGGTGCTAATGACTAATCATGGGTCAGCATTCATTGGCCTGTTTTCTTACTCTTCAATTGATAAGTCGTCTGATGCCCTCCCATATGTCTGGTTCCAGACACACGTTGGAGTTCCCTATTCGGGGAAAGTGGGTTATGGACGTAGCCAGGACGTTATATATTTGAGTAAAATGTAAATTTTGAAAGATAAAAAAAGTGATCATCTAACAGAGACTTTTCTATGGGGAAAATGATAACTAGTCATGATAATCTTTAGTTATAGTTGAAAATCAGAGTTAATCAAATATTGGTATCATTTTGTCTAAAAATGAATATAAACGTCTGAAAATGTGGCTTATTTATAGCAAAAATAATGGCTCTAATTGACACAGTTATTTACATTTGTATAGTGTTTGAATGACACAATTACTTCCCGATTCTAAATACAGATATTGTCATTTAGAGCCTTTTTTTGGGGAAAAATACAATTGGTCATAATAACATTTGTTACACAATATAAAAAACATAGATTGTCCAACAGAGATTTTTAGGGAAAATGATAACTAGTCATAATAAAAATGTTTGTTGCTGTCGAAAATCCACCAAGCATTGACTTTTTAACTTGTCTGAAGTGAAAACATTGGTATGGTTTTTTTGTCTAAAAGTTAATATAAACAACTGAAAATATGGCTTATTTTTTGCTACAGTACTTCATACCAAAAAAATAAAGGCTCTAAATGACTTGTGTTTGAGTAACAAAAAGGTTTTGTTTTATTCTGTAAATTACTGATGACATTTCTTCCAAATTGAAATAAAAATATCAGCAATTAAAGCCTTTTTGGACAATTGCTCATAACAACATTTGTTTTAATTTGTTGTATTTGAATATTATGGTTAGTGCACTAAATATTGGTATCATGTTGTCTAAAAATGAATATAAACACCTGAAAATATATCTTCAATTTTGCTACTTATGCACGGAAAAACACTCCAAATTACATGTTTTTATGTTTGAGTAAGTGTAATTTTTGGAAGACATAATATTATATCGCATGTCTTTGGACTTGTGGGGGGAAACCGGAGCAAACACGGGAAGAACATGCAAACTCCACACAGAAACACCAACTGACCCAGCCGGGGCTCAAACCAGCAACCTTCTTGCTGTGAGGCAATTGTGCTACCCACTGCGCCACCGTGCTGCCCGTTATCAGACCTATACAGAATAAAATTAATATTCCATAATGGTATTTTGCATTTTTTACAGTTGCACAAACAGGTTTGGTAGTTTGTGCCATTTAGCATCCTCATACACACAAATGTCAAAACCAGAGAAACTGAACAAAATCCCCCAGTGGAAGTTATAATTTCAGTGCAATCAATTGAGCGTTTTGTCACAATAGGGAAAGGTGAGATTTGTGTGGTACTTTAATTAGGAGCAACTTGTATCTTGAAGTAATTGCATAATAACACATTAAAATGTTCACCTCTCAGCAATTTCCAAGTGCATTTGTTGATTTGAGAACAATGTGGTTTAAAATGCAACCCATGGTTCAAAATAATCAAGTATTAAGTCTTGCGTGGCAAAACGGTCATGTTGCATTTAAAAAACTCTGTTATTTGCTTTGTTCACAATATTGAATAAAAAAAAAACACATTTATTAGTGATACTTGCTAATTCAAATCTCACTCATTTTATGTTAAGAGGAGGGAGGTGAAGAAACCTTTTACCTAAGAATTTAAACTTGGCCCTCATAACTAGACAACTCAAAACTTTGTGATTTTTATATATTTTTATAAAGTGTGTAGAAAAATATAACAGACATGCAAAATTTCTTAATCCAAATATATATTTTTTTAATATATTTTGCTGATTTATGTACAGTTTAAGGCACAATTATTAGCCTCCTGTGTTTTTTTATATTTCTCAAACAATGCTAAACAGAGGTAGGATTTTTTCCACAGTATTTGCTATAATATTTTTTTCTTCTGGAGAAAGTCTTTAGGTGTTTTATTTTGGCTAGAATAAAAGCAGTTTTTAATTTTTAAAAACCATTTTAAGGTCAATATTATTAGCCCCCTTAAGCAATGTTTTTATTTTGATAGAACAAACAAACCACTGTTATACAATAACTTACCTAATTAACCTAACTTGCCTTATTATGTCACAATTATATACACAGGAGACCCAAATGCAAGTGAAAACAAGATGATTTATTTAAAGAGTCACAACTGGCGTTGATCTCACCAGATATAGTGTAGGGCAAGGATGCTCACACCAGAATACGACACGCCAAACAGCGGTGAAAGTTCATCCGTGAACCAACGTCGTATAGTGTCGTGGTTTTTGACTTTTCTCTTAATGAATCAAACTCAGTCTGGAGGTTATGAATATCAGAAGAATATACTTTATTGGAATATTTTCCAAAAAAGCAGAGACAGCCTGGAGCAGACCCATCTCAGTCTCTCTCCAGGACAAATCCCATGTCTTTCACATTTGTTGTACCCTTTATCCTTGCTTCCTCCCACCTTTGCGTTTTCACAGCTGGTTCCTGGTTCAACAGGCCTCTCCCAGCTCTTACTACTTTACGACCCCTATTTTAAGCCATCTCTTCTTGTTGGCCCTTATAATGTACAGATCTAATGTATTAATCACTGTTTTTATGCATACAGTTCACATTTGGTAATCATGACTAGTATCTATGTTTCAAACATTTAAACTGGACTCTTCTCTCTCATACAGTATGTATCTTTTCAAACTTACATGACAGTTTCAACATATGTTGCATACATTGCATGCTTTTCTGACACAGATGGTTCTTATTGTATCCCTAAGTCCTCTCTCATGCTCTTTTATGACCCTTTTGCCTTAAACTATCACCTGTTTCCAAAGACATATAATGGCAGATTCATAGGGCCCTTCACTCACCCAATTAAATGTGTCTTCATATAGGTTTAGTAAATAAAAATCTTCTTCAATAGCAGTCTCTCATGGATATCTCACCAGATATCGAGGGAAGGGAAAGGTAGTGCGCTATGGAGCAGCTCTCAAGGAAATCATCACGTTTACCCACGGTAAAGTTCATTAGAGAAGCGGATTTGGGGTGAAGTCTCTCTCAGATAATGTTGTCTTCAGAGCAGGCAGTAGTAACAACATCAAAGAGACGCAGACGTGCATAAGGTCCAAATAAAACTGGTTATGTCGGAGAGCCTCTACCAAAGCGAGCGAGAGAGTCTAACAGAAGCAGACACAGGAGTGAACAACAACGAACTGATAATGCTAACTACAAAACACTGAACATATATAAAACACGTGACCACCCAGCTGATGAATGTAAACACACATACACACACACACACACCACGCAATGAAGAACCCAAACAAGACACACCCACTTCCCACACACACACACACACACGCACACACACACATGCAAGAAAAACAGAAAGGCCCACAAACGTGACAAATTAATGTAAATCCTTTAAATGTCACTTTAAGCTGAATACTAGTATCTTGAAATATATCTAGTAAAATATTCTGTACTGTCATCATGGCAAAGATAAAAGAAATCAGTTAGACTTAGACTTACTTTATTTATAATGCGTAATATAACTAGGGTGCAAATTACAGAGGGTTTTTTTTGGAGGGGGAGCATGGCGCAGCAAGCTTTTAATGACACAGAGCTTAATTGACCCCCTAATTAACTCTAATTAACACTTCATCCCCGCTGATGAACATAAAAAAATGATGTACGAGGGGTGGCTGATAATAGATAGATAAGAAATAGTTTAATTAATAATAATTTAATAGATAAGAAATAGTTTGCTCTGATCTGTATCTTAAATAAATATTTCTAATTAAATAATAGATCATGTAAATAAACATACCATTGTGAATGCATGTTTGCTCCAAAAATATAAATTTAGCGGTTTGAAACCGGCAAATCTAGAGCACCAACAGACATTGTAAATGTTCACAAAACATGTTTATTGTTGAATAAGCAATTGTACTGTAGGTGTCCTTAAAACTTGATGCATAGTTTGTGTTTTATTAAAGATTAGCTCACATGGAAGTTAAACATTCATTCATTCATTTTCTTTTCGGCTTAGTCCCTTTATTAATCTAGGGTCGCCACAGTGGAATGAACCGCCAACTTATCCAGCATGTTTTTACACAGCGGATGCCCTTCCAGCTGTAACCCATCTCTGGGAAACATCCACACACGCTCATACACTACAGACAATTTAGCCTACCCAATTCACCTGTACTGCATGTCTTTGGACTGTGGGGGAAACCGGAGCACCCAGAGGAAACCCACGCGAACGCTGAGAGAACATGCAAACTCCACACAGAAATGCCAACTGATCCATCCGAGGCTCGATCTAGCGACCTTCTTGCTGTGAGGCAACAGCACTACCTACTGCGCCACTGCATCGCCGGAAGTTAAACAGTAAAATAAAAAATATGTGCAGTCTTTCATGGTCATCCATTAATAGGTGCAGGAATTCAAACCTGTCACCGTTTAGTTATTAATCACAAATGTCACTGAGAACCACTTAATATCCCTCAAAACCGGTGTGTAAACTGTGTGAACTGCAAGCTAATAGATACAGTTGAAGTCAGAATTATCAGCCCTTCTGAATTATTAGCCCCCCTGTATATTTTTCCCCCAATTTCTGTTTAACGGAAAAAAAAAATGTTCAACACATTTCCAAACATTATAGTTTTCATAACTCATTTCTAATAACTGATTTATTTTATCTTTGCCATGATGACAGTAAATTAATATTTGACTAGATATTTTTCAAGACACTAGTATTCAGCTTAAAGTGACATTTAAAGGCTAACTAGGTTAATTAACTTGGTTAATTTGGCAAGTTAAGGTAATTAGGCAAATGATTGTATAAAGATGGTTTGTTCTGTAGACAATCTGAAAAAAAGCTTAAGGAGGCTAATAATAATAATAATATTGGCCTAAAATGTTTTTTAAAATACTAAAAACTGCTTTTATTCTAGCCAAAATAAAGCAAATAAGACTTTCTCCAGAATAAAAACATATTGGAAATAGGCCTACTGTGAAAAATTCCTTGCTCTGTTAAACATTATTTGGAAAAAAATAGTAAAATAATAATAATAATAATCTTGACTTCAACTGTACATACGAATGTTGTAAATAAACAATATTGCTACTAATCTGGAGCGTGTAGTGTTTCCCTTACAAAAATAACTGCAGTAAACTAAAGTAAAACAGCAGTACAACAGCAGTATATAGAAGTATAAATAAACTTCTGTGTATAACACAGTTCCAATACAGTACAATAAAGATCAACAGCAGTATAAGTTGCAGTAAACTGAAGTAAAAACAAGTAAACTCTGTCTTTACTGCACTTGTGCTGCTGTAGTTTAATATGCCAATGGTGTGGTAAAAACTACTGCACTTGTTTCCCAAGGGGTTTGTTCTTCAACATCTTCCAAGAATATTTTGTACTTTTTTCAGGGATGTTTTTTTAGATTCAAGGAATTTTCTAATAGGATTTTTAAGAGTTGATTTGCAAAAATGAATAATAAAAAATAACTGCAGTGAACAACAGTACAACAGCAGTAGCCTATATACAAGGATAACTGTGGCAAAACTGCTGAATTGCAGTATAATGAGGTATACACCCAGTTCAACTACAATACAATAAAGTTCAACAGCAGTAAAACTGAAGGAACTTTAAATAACTGAGCGGGGCAATATAGTGATATGTTACACAATTTATTGCACTTATTATGTGTTGCAGAATTGTAGATGTATTTCTGTAGTTAGTCATACTTCTGAAAAGTGCAATACTATGTGGTAGTACTTCAGCAATACAGCTGAAGTACTGAAACCTCATTTGGAAACCTTTGTCCACCGAGCAGGAAAAGTAGTAGGCCTACCTCAAATTTGGAACAATGTATTTCTGCATTATGACTTCACGAGCAGTTTTGAAGCAAAAGTATTTCTCCACCAAATGGTTTTCGGTGCATATCTAAAGTAGTTACTAAAGCCAAGAATATCATGATTTAGAAATCACACATATTGCAGTCAATCAACCTTGTTGGCTCCGGTTTCTAATCGCTGCCCACAAAATCCCAGCAGGGATGCTCAGGTTCCGTGTCAGAGCCTCCACCGGATGCACAGGCTATCTGAGGACATCTGAGAAGCTCGACCATCTGGGTTAAACGTTAGTAGGAGTCACGCTGTCGCTGATGAGATGTGTTTAGCGGTGGCTCTGACTGGAAAGAACACACTGAAAAAGACACTCATGCTTGAAAACTGCAGCTCCTCCACGACATACGTTCGCATAATTTCGTTTGAAGAATCGAATCATTCAGCAAGACGAAACCACGTATGTCCTGCAAGCGTATACATCGTTAACATGTCCTGGAATAATTTCCTGTTGTCATTTATGTCTCTCTTTTTTGTGTCCTCCAGCAACAGCGTGCACTAAAGCTAGTATAAAAGCAGATGTGCGTTGCAGGCCTGACCTTGGTTGCTATGGGTACGAGGGACAGACTTATATTCAACCGCCTGCCTGAGTTCCTGCTAATTGCCGTTGTCATGGCAACGAAGCACCTGATGTAATGGTAGGAAAGGGCAATAATCTTACAAGGGTCCATTTATTTATAGGGAGCTCTTCCACCCTGCGCCTGTCAACTCGGATGAAGTGCTAACATATGGAACAATAATGTTTATTAAAAAGAGAGAGGAAAAAAAATGTTCAGGAGCACACACATGGGGTAGTAATTTTGTGCAATTTCCTGAAACAAACAGCCGCTATAACAGGCTGTCACATGTTTCTGTTTGTAACACGTTTCAAATCGTCTTAAATACACTAGAGACCAACAGTGAAAACACTTTACATTTTAAAGCCCCCTGAAATCAAAGTGGACGTTTTTTTTTGTGTTATAATCAATGTGTTATAATCAATGTGTTAATCTTAAGGTCTATAAGCTAGTGTGCTCCAAAACAAAAACAAAATTGAGATGATATAAGCCTTCACTTTCGTCAATATGGATCAGTGATTTTCATGACATCACCATGCCCTTTGCCTTATCAGATTTTCTGACCAATCAAACGCTCTCTAGTATCTAAGCATCTCAGAATTAGGCACTTATTTAGGCCCTACATTTAACTGAGGGCTCACATTGTGTGTTTCCATATGCATATGTAAGAAAATAATAAATGATATACACTCACCGGCAACTTTATTAGGTACAGCTGTCCAGCTGCTTGTTGATGCAAATTTCTAATCAGCTAATTACATGGTAGCAACTCAATGCATTTAGGCATGTAGACATGATCAAGATGGTCTGCTGCAGTTCAAACTAAGCATCAGAATGGAGAAGAATGGTGAATTAAGAGACTTTGAACGTCTCATGGTTGTTGGTGCCAGACGGGCTGGTCTGAGTATTTTAGAAACTACTGATCTACTGGGATTGTCACGCACAACCATCTCTAGAGTTTACACTGAATGGTCAGAAAAAGAAAATATCCAGTGAGAGGCAGTTCTGTGGGCAAAAATGCCTTGTTGATGCCAGAGGTCAGAAGAGAATGGCCAGACTGGTGCCAGCTGATAGAAAGGCAACAGTAACTCAAATAACCACTCGTTACAACCGAGGTGTGCAGAAGAGCATCTCTGAACACACAACACATCCAACCTCTGGCTACAGCAGCAGAAGACCACACCGGGTGCCCCTCCTGTCAGCTAAGAGCAGGAAACTGAGGCTACAATTCACACAGGTTCACCAAAATTGGATAATAGAAGATTGGAAAAGAAAAACGTTGCCTGGTCTGATGAGTCTTAATTTCTGCTGCGACATGCGGATGGTAGGGTCTGAAGATCCATCCTGCCTTGTATCAACGGTTCGGGCTGGTGCTGGTGGTGTAATGGTGTAGGGGATATTTTCTTGGCACACTTTGGGCCCATTAGTACTAAACGTCACAACCTACCAGAGTATTGTTGCTGAGCATGTTCATCCCTTTATGACCACAGTGTACCCATCTTCTGATGGCTACTTCCAGCAGGATAACATGCCATGTCATAAAGTGCAAATCATCTCAGACTGTTTTTTTCTGAATATGACAATGAGTTCACTGTACTCAAATGGCCTCCACAGTCACCAGATATCAATTCAATAGAGCACCTTTGGGATGTGGTGGAATGGGAGATTCACATCATGGATGTGCAGCCGAAAAATCTGCAGCAACTGTGTGATGCTATCATGTCAATATGGACCAAAATCTCTGAGGAATATTTCCAGTACCTTGTTAAAGGATTAAGGCAGTTCTGAAGGCAAAACGGGGTCCAACCCAGTACTAGTAAGGTGTACCTAATAAAGTGGCCGGTGAGTGTAGTTCACAGTATTTTCCTAAATACACCGTTAATAATTCGCTATACAAAACACACGACAACTTCCTAGTAAATTTAGATATAAAATAAATATTACTGGAGGAAATTTTACAATAAAATACTTTTACTTATTGTGCATATTAAGTGCTACCATATGAAAAATGTTTATTAAATCAAAACACAAATAAATTTAATTTTTGTGCAATATCCTGAAACAAACAGCCACTATACCGGTCATGTGTTTCTGCTTGTAACATGCTTAAATTAATCTAAAATACACAGACCAACAGTGAAAATACTTTTAAAGGCACCTTAAATAAAAAATAGACATTATTTCAGTGTTAAGGCAAGGCAAGTTTATTTATATAGCACATTTCATACACAGTGGCAATTCAAAGTGCTTTAATATCAATGTTAATCTTAAAGGGCACCAATGATGAAAATCACTTTTGTAAGCTGTTTGGACAGAACTGTGTGTAGGTATAGTGTGTCCACAATCATATTGGAGTGATAGAAACACAAGTCTCTCTTTTTTTTAATTTCATGACTTTAAAATAGGATCCAAATCCTAGTGATTTTGAGGCCCACCGCAACTTGACGTAGGAGTGGAGTTTTCTCCCTCTAACGAATTGACTGACAGGTGCCATGTTTCTATAATAACATGTATACTCATGTCCACAGAACATTTTTTGCAAAGAAACTGGGATTAAAATATGTTACAACCAGGGGTGTCGCTAAACCCCATTTACTGGGGCATGAGCCCCATTAAAAATATCCAGTGCCCCAGTAAATGCTTTGAGATACGATTTACTTTATATGCAAGTGTATTTATTAAGGGGTGATAATCCCAGAATAAAGACATTATTCTCTACATGCAACCGAACCAAAGCTGGTGAAAGAAATATTCTAATCAAAAAGCAAACTGACACACGTGCGCAGACTGTGCGCATACCCGCGCTCCTTTATTTATTTTTTTTAATAAACTTTTATTTAGAAAAGAAAAAATGTACAATATAAATCAGGAAGTAATCTGTAGGAGACTAGAATACAAGTACATACAATTACAAAGTGATAACAACAAGTAACAAATAAGAAATAAAGAGAAAAAAATACAAAAAATAAAAATAAAGAAAGGGGAAGTACAAAATTAAATAAACACAGAAAGCATCTAGCAACTAATTTACTGGAAGCATTATATTTTCATAAGTTTCAATTAACTTGCAGAATTTTGGTTGTTAGATAAACGTATAGCTTTAAGCAGGAAATCAATTTCAGTTATATACCTGTGCACACCTCACGCACTGCTCCTGCTTGATGATGACGCGCGCTGCTCTGCTCCCGGATTAAGTCAAAGAGCTTAGAATCACCATTTAATTATTTTTTTTGTTTTATTCTCTTTAATTGAGTCCCGGTTGTGAACATGCACACAAAAAAAATACATGCTGCTCATGTGTTGGAAAACTGGTGTAGCAGCCGTTTATGCAGAGATGTCGGCGCGCAGTGAGTTTTGCGACAATGATGGTGATCTTATTTAGACTAACGCCGCGTTCAGACTGCATGATTTTCAAAGTAGTCGTGTCACGGATGTTTTCACACTGCATGACTATCTGGGCTAGTGTTCTGTCGGTGCTGTGTTTACACTGTAGAATGGATCGGCGACAGGAGAGTTCATACTGCATGACTTTAAAATAGGAAGAATCACAGACAACTTGTCCAAACTACGTCTCACAGCCAAACAAATGCGAGAAGTGACATGGAAACAAGGTGAGGTCACGTAATATATCTTTCATTATTAACTACATAATGCAAACAAAAGGCTTTAGCTTTAGAAACTTGTGTTGCTCACCTGGCTTTTGAAGAGAATTAACAATCTCTCCTCAACTTTTTTTTACTTTTCAACCTGATTGTGATATTGATCAGATGACACGTCAAACAGACAGTGCTCGTGCCAATTTTACACTTGTTTTTTCTCCATTTCTAGGGTCCAAATCAACTGAAAATGAGCGCTTTTAGCTTCTCCCCCAGCCTCCTGCTGGCCTGCAGGTAACCACGCTAGTGAATGCTCCTCTCTCATTGGCTGTAGGTGCAGGGCCGGAGCAAGCTCTAGGCAATGGACAAGCACGCCGCCCTCAACCCGAAAGTGAAAACGAACCTGACCAGTTCATAAGGTGAGGATGGGGGGTTGATGTTGCGGATGAGTCAGTACGTTGGGTTGGGCGGCGGGGAGTGTTTGCCGCCCTCACTATTATGCCAGACCCCTATTACGCAAGTGTTCTGTTGATGTTGTGGATGAAAGTCAGTACGTTGGGTTGGGCAGCGGGGCGAGTATGCCGCCCTCATTATTATGCCGCTCTAGGCGGCCGCCTAGGTCGCCTCTATGGACGCGCCGGCCCTGTGTAGGTGATCATGGATGTTATTTTCAGTCAGAACACATTTACACGGCATGATTTGCATTGCCGACAGCTCCAGATATTTAGCATGCCAAATATCTCATGGGCATCGGCGACTCATCTGCAATTCTTTCATAACGAGTATGACTTGATAGTTCATACTGTGTGATTGTCACTCGCGTGCACGAGCATCGATTTGCCTGTGTTTTCAGGCATTTGTCTGGGATTTCTCGAAACCTGTCGTCGAGTCAAAATCAGGGCTAAAATCATGCAGTCTGAACTCGGCATAAGCATGGCTCCTGGTAGATTTTTTAGTATGAAGCAAAAAGGAGGGATGATAAGTGAGGGAGATAAGACTTAATAAGCCTTATTCTCGGCCATGTGTCAAGTTTAAGACAACAGATAATTTTAAAACATCTTTTTTGTATTAGTCTATAGTATTGTCTATAGAATTTCATTAAATATTTATGCAAAAGATTTCTTAAATGATCAGTGCCTCAGTACAGCTTTATGTCTAGCAACGCCACTATTACAATTCTTTGTGATCAGCTGCACCTTAATAATTAATTTTATAAGTTTAAAATGTTTTTAAAACTGCATGTTTGTGATAAAGAGAGTAAAATCGCTATGGACGTGTGTAGTGTGTGTGTGTGTGTACTGCAAACGGCATTTGTGTGCGACTCATCGTTTCAGAAAGGCTTGAATAAACCACCACAAATGCATCAAATAAACTTACTTGGTATTTTGACTAATGAGCTGTATTTCAGCTTTATCTGTGTCTGTCTCTGTCACTGACTGCCGTTTATCTGACATAACGCATGAGAAGCAGACAAGAACGTTGGAGCGGTGGGCGGGGAGAAGCAGCTCATTTGGATTTAAAGCCACAGGCTACATAAACAGCTACAGTATACTCAGACAGCAAAATGGGCACATTCTGGAGGCTATAATAAATCATCTGATGGCTGTTTTGAGCTGAAACTTTACAGACACATTCTGGAGACACCAAAGTCTGATCTTGCATCTTGTAAAAGAGGTAAAATAGGTGCCCGTTAAGATTATCTATAAGCTAGTATGCTCCAAAACTAAAATCTAAATTCACATTTAAGAAATAAACTTTAAAACTTGCACTCTCAAGTCTGCCAATATGGATAAATGATTTTTGTGACATCATACTGCACTTCAGATTGTTATCAGATGTTTTGACCAATTCAATTCAATATATCTTGAATTCTATAGTGCTTTTACATTGTTGATTGTCAAAGCAGCTTCACATATATTATAGTAAATTGAAACTGTGTCAGTCCAGTTTTCAGAGTTGAAGTTCAGTTTAGTTCAGTTCAGCGTGGTTTAATTTTCACTGCTGAATATCCAAACACTGAAGACCAATCAAATTTTTTCTCGTATATGAAAAGTCACGCCCCCTACAAGACTCTATTGCTGCAGCTGAAATCGATCATTTATTCACATGTAATCAAGCATTCACAGATGATCTGCCTAAATACTTGCAATTTATTTTTGAAAATAATAAACAGCATCTGACACGCCTAAGTTGAATCCCTGTAGCTAGGATGCTGATATTGCGCTGTGTGCATGTATACTCACCAATCTATGGCATTATTAAAGAAGGAAAAATCATTGCACACAGTCAGCAAAAAGAAAACTAGGACATTTAAAATTAGGTCTGTTATACACTCTGCATTATATAGGGGATATAAACGATTCAGAGTAAACATTGGGATGTAATAAGAGAGTTTTTGTCACATAAAACTGCCAGAGCACAAACACACTTTGGTCTGGAGACACAACAACATAGAAAATATCATATGCATGCCATGAATTTACATAGACCATAAAATCCTTCAGACTCGTATCAGAATTGTTTCCAGAATGCTGTATTTTAAAGTGGAGAAATGGTTAGACTTAGCATTACTTTTATAGACTATAGCTGTCATGAGTCAGACATGCTTTAGATGGCAAAGCTGTGATATAAACAAAAAGCTATTGGCTATTTAAAAAAAGAGGAGGAGCTTCTTGATATACCCCACCCCATATTCATGATTAAAGGGATAGTTCACCCAAAAATTACAATTTGCTCGTTCTTCCCTTCTGCTTTTAAACCTTTACGAGTTTCCTTTTTTCTACTGAACACAAAAGAAGATATTCTGAAAAATGTTGGAAACCGGTCACCATTGATATCCATGGGAAAAAACAAAAAACACTATGGTACTCAATGGCTACAGAATTCCAAAATTCTTCAAAATATCTTCTTTATTCAAGTAAATAATGACAGAACGTTATTTTTTTAGGTGAACTGCCCCTTTAAAGTAAAAAATTATACTACACAAAGCTCCAAGGCACTTTAATATTTAGTGCAATTATATTCTTATTTGTATTATATAAAATAGACATAAAAAGTTTCATTTAAAAACTACTTTAAAATCATTTAAAAGCCCCTATTATGGGTTTTTGAAAATGACCTTCCATGCAGTGTGTAACACAGCTCTAAGTGAAGTGAAATATTCAGCAAAGGCTTAAATCTGAAAGTGCACCGTGTTTAAAACTATTGATTCATCTATAAAAGAGTTGACTCAGAGTGGTTTAAATGAATCGTCGGGGTAATAAATCTTTAGCCGTGTCGGCATGACGCTGATACGGAACTCAAGCCCCGCTCGTTTGTTGCACGCACAGACCCGGGAAAATTAAAACCCCCGGCCCCGCCCACAAACACTGTAGAAAGAAAAAAAGGAAGACAAACAATGTAGCAGATCACAGTTAAATCATGTCGCGAAGACGCTGTGCTCTGAAGTGTGAGGGGAAAGTTAGTGTTATTTTCTCTACCCAAAGACGAGTCAGTGGATGAAGTTTATTTTTGCAAAAACACCTCATCATTATAGCCCTAGGCTTGTGCTGTGTTCCCGTCATTTTTTTGACGAGTGCTTCAGCAATCTACACACTTACAATGAGGGATTCGTTGGCTGTTTGTTAAAGGAAGGACCAGAAAAGACGCATTTATGTATGGGACTTTGTCAGAGCTTGACAGGAACTTTACAGTACACAGTTAATGGAACAGTTCCTTCCTCCATTTCACAAGTGTAAGTAAGTGCGATCAAAATGGTAGCCTCCTTGTTTTCTTCCCTTGTTTTTGAGCTCGGATCTACTGCCATTTGGCATTGCTATGGCCTCCGTCAGCTGTTCCTACACATGCGCGACGGTCAAGTTTCAAAATAGTTCAGCTTTTGCCACTGTGTGGATTAATAATGAACATGTGTCACTGTTTTTACTTATGGTTAAGAATAGAGCAATATGCTGGTGTTTGACTGCATTGCTTTAATGCATTCCTGCATTGAACTCACACTCTGTGCTCTAACTACTTCAAAATTGTTGATAAACCACGCTGAAGGCAGTCGACCAATCGCAACAGACTGGGTCATCGGACCAATCAGCGCAGTTTAGCCTCATGCTAAGGAGGAGTTTGGGAACAAATGAATCGCTGAATGAATCATATGGGAGTTGTTGGGATAATTAGGTAAAAATAAGTGCAATTATAAGACAATGAAAGTGTTTTTTTTTTTACTTTGCATGCATATCAGTATGCTGTTGGAGACTCCTCAAAACCAAAATATGATCCTTTTTTAATGCATAATAGGGGCTCTTTAAATCAGCATTTATTTGTATTTTAACAAAAGCAATGCTTAACCTGCATAAACTTGAAGACGTGACAATCTCTCACTATATTTCTACATTTCATTTAGATTTTGAATCCCAGAGCAGCCATATATACAGTAAAGTCATAATTATTAGCCCCCTTGCCCCCTTGCCCCCTCCCAATTTCTGTTTAACAGAGTGATTTTTTCAACACATTTCTTAACATAATAGTTTTAATAACTCATTTCTAATAATCTGATTTATTTTATCTTTTCCATGATAACAGTAAAAAATATTTTACTAGATATTTTTCAAGACACTTCTATACAGCTAAAAGTGACATTTAAAGGCTTAACTAGGTTAATTAGGTTAGGTTAGGGTAATTAGGCAAGTCATTGTATAAGGATGGTTTGTTCTGTAGACAATCGGAAAAAAATATATAGCCCAAAGGGGCTAATAATTTTGTTCTTAAAATGGTTCTTAAAAAATTTAAACTGCTTTTATTCTAGCCAAAGTAACACAAATAAGACTTTCTCCAGAAGAAAAAATATTTTCAGATATAGTGTGAAAATGTCCTTGCTCTGCTAAACATCATTTAGGAAATATTTAAAAAAGAAAAAAAAATTCAAAGGGAGGTTAATAATTCCGACTTACTACTGTATAGCTGAACATCATGCATGCACTCACAATAATGGAAACAGGCATGATGACTTACATCTTCGCTCTTTAATAATTATCAAAAAACGTAAATAACACATACACAGCATTTCAGTAATGCAAAAGAAAAAAAAAATCTTGAACAGCGTTGACCTGAATAACTGAGCATTCAACCTCTCTGTTCGGATTGGATAGTCGATGATAATACAGAGAGGACGACAAACAAGACTCCAGGGTTCAAGGGGTTTCTTCCTCCTTACATCCTTCGTGCTTTGCGCGGGCGACAGCCATTGTGTGGCACTGGGGTGTTGTCGGTGATGGAAACAACCTCCAGTCCTCCCATGGTTAACCCTTTAATGGCAGACTACAATCGGGGGAGCAAAATCAATTTAGGCCAAGTCAGCAACAAAATACAGTACACAGAAATCACATACATCTCCAGAAGATATGCTTTATACATTTATGAAAGTTGCAGATTTACTTAAAAATAACATTTGTGTACCCAGACCACAAAACCAATATTATTTTGGGCGAGTATTTTGGTCACACTTTACAATAAGGTTTCATTAGTTCATGTATTTACTAACATGAACTAATTATAAACAATACTTGCACAGCATTTATTAATCACATTTAAACATTCATTGATGTATTATTACTAATTCATGTTCGTTTCCTTTAATGCACTGCTAGTTAACATGAACTAACAATAAACAATTGAATTTTCATTAACGTTAACTAATATGGACAAACACTGTAATAAATGTGTTGCTCATTGTTTGTTCATGTAAGTAAATTAATGAACTAACATTAACATCGTGCTTACAGCAATTCGTAACTTTATGATTTAGTGGCTAATTCGTATTAATCCGTACAATCTCATTCGTATAATTTAGTACGATTTGCTTATCCCCCAATGACAGTTGGATTTAGCGGCGAGGTTGACTTGTACAGCATTTATTAATCATATTTCAACATTTTATAATGCATTATTACTAATTCACATTTGTTAACATTAATTAATGAAAATACAGTTGTTTATTGGTACTTCGTTAACTCGCAGTGCATTAACTAATGTTATCTAACACAGACAAACACTGTAATAATTTTTTTTAATAAAGTTTTTCATTGTTTGTTCATGCAAGTAAATGCATCAACTAACATTAACAACACAATCTCACAGCAAATTCGTAACTTTTTGATTTAGTGGCTAATTCGTATAAATTTGTACAATCTCATTCATATAATTTAGTACAATTTGCTTATCCTCCAATTATGGTTGCGTTTATCAACGAGGTTGACTTGTGAAGCATTTATTAATCATATTTCAACATTTTTTAATGCATAATTACTAATTCATGTTTGTTTCCTTTAGTTAATGCACATAGTTAACATGAACTAACAATAAACAACTGTATTTTCATTAATTAACGTTAACTAACATGGACAAACACTGTAATAAATGTGTTGTTCACTGTTTGTTCATGTAAGTAAATGCATCAATTAACATTAACAACACAATCTCACGGCAAATTCGTAACTTTTTGATTTAGTGGCTAATTCGTATAAATTCGTTGAATCTCATTTGTATAATTAAGTCAGATTTGCTCATCCCCAAATCATGGTTGGGTTTAGCGGCGAGGTTGACTTGTACAGCATTGATTAATCATATTTCAACATTTATTAATGCATAATTACTAATTCATGTTCGTTTCCTTTAGTTAATGCACTGAGAGGTAACATGAACTAACAATAAACAACTGTATTTTTATTATTTAAAGTTAACTAACATGGACAAACACTGTAATAAATGTGTTGCTCATTGTTTGTTCATGTAAGTAAATGCATTAACTAACATTAACAACACAATCTCACAGCAATACGTAACTTTTTCATTTAGTGACTAAGTCGTATGAATTCGTTACAATTTAGTATGATTTGCTTATCCCCAATGACGGTTGGGTGCTACACCTCCTTTTTATACATTTTTATACGACTGAACTTGTACGAATTTGTATGAATTAGCCACTAAACTGACAAAACGTAAAATACTTACAGTTTACTCGTGAGATCAGGCTGACATTAACTATTAGTGTGACTTATTGTAAAGTGTGACCGGTAATTTTTTGGCAGTATTCTTTTGTCTGTAGAAAATTTCCTACTGTAAATATATCAAAAATATATCAAAAATAAATTTGGATTAGTAATAATCATTGCTAAGCACTTCATTAAGACAACTTTAAAGGTGATTTTCTCAGAATTTAAAAAACATTTCCTTTGAACCCCCAGATTCCAGATATTTTATTAGTTATATCTCCGCTAAATATTGTCCTATCCTAACAAAGTAAGCATCATAAACCAAAATAAAAAAGCACTTTTGACTGGTTTTGTGGTGCAGGGTCACATTTATGTATATCTCTATTAATGGATGAACAATATATCTGCAATATTTGAGGATATTACTATCATCTTTAAGCACTGACTGTGATCAATGTTCACTTACAGTTTAATACAATAGAACAGTTACACTGACAAAAAGATAAAGCTGAAAATAATCTTAACATCACTATTTACATCAGTTTATGCCAACAACATTTTAATAACTAAACAAAATACACACAGGTCTTTACGTTAACAGATTGCCATTTGTTACAGTGTTAAAAATACAGAATTAATAGCACTTAAGAGTAAGGAAAATATTACTAATATTATTAATTTGCTATCATTAGTGTTAACTAAAAATACAGCTCTTTATTGGGATTTCATGATCACATTAGGTCTACTTAGTAAGGAAAGCTGACTTATTACTAGGAAATAATGCTCACTTCAGATGATTCATGTCATGGCCGCGTTACCACATCAGGTGTAAATTATTAAAACTGACTGCTCGTGTTCTCACCATACGTGCTTGGTTTTATCAATAAAGTGTTTACAAAGAAAAAAAAAGTAAAAAATTCTTTTAGAATTGATCTAAGGTATAATATTTGGTCTTTTATTTTGAATGCATTGAGCCACATTAAGCATTATTATTATGATGTTTTTTTTACAGGATCAAAATGTTCTTAATGTAAAAGTACTTTCAAATACTTCAAATGTAGTCTGTGTAAGTAAATGCAAGGTAATTTATAAAAATCCAGGCACAGCAATGTACGACAACATTTTAGATGATTGTTCTAGAGCTAATCTGTCAGATTTTGGAGTGCATTAAACTTCTAAATAAAACCATAAATAATTATCATTTAAAAAAATACACTTAAAAATAAAATTATATCATTAAATTAAATTATAGGTTTTATAAAGCCACATAAAATAAAAGCACAAATGCAATATATATGCAAAGTTCACTGGCTAGAAACAACTGAGATAATGTGACGGCCAGCAGCAAATACATGTCATTAAAATGGCTATGCCCTTAATATAAGTTAAAAATAGATGCGTTACAAATAAAAATTCACCACCTTACAGTTGTCATAAAGGGCAATATTAGCTATATACAGCTGCTGTAAATGTGGACACCTTAACACCAGAAATCTATGGAATTGACTCTTTTTTGGAGACAATTATTAGTGGCCAGTTGATGAACTGCAGTTTCAGTCACTTCTGAACTAAACAAATGTGTAAATGTGTGGAAAGGGTTTCAAAAAGAAAATGTTCCATAACCATATTCCACATGCGGTTCACATGGGTTCCACGTAATTTGGGTGTAATATTTACACATGTGAAGCTCATGTGGTTCTTCTGTCAGGGTGTCAATTAACCCTTATGTACTGTTCAAATTTACTACCCTTTTGTTATGGTGGCTGTTTTTGCCCCATTGACTTTCATTATAATGATATTTTTCGATTGGAAAGCCATGACACCATATAATCAGGCATTCTTGATAGTTGTATTTTCCATGTTGGGAAGAGGTTAAATGTGTCATTTTTACTACTGATCATCAGTTGGCAGGTTTAACCCTTTAGATAGGCCCATGCACAAAAAGGTTTCTGGCTTTCATATGGAGTTTTATGGGGTAAAACAGTAGATTATAGTGTGTGTCCATATGTACACTTATTATGTTTACTATGTTCTGAGAGCTGAGCTTATTTTTTATTTTCTCAGACATATCAACAAAAGTGTGCAAAGGCACGCACGCACTCACTCACTCACTCACTCACTCACTCACTCACTCACTCACTCAC
>CAIGQZ010032222.1:1333940-1348770 GCA_903798205.1 Danio tinwini | reverse complement strand
ATCATCATCATCATCATCATCATCATCATCATCATCATTTATTGATTATATTTCTTTATTTTATATATTTCTTATTACTTGTTCTGCTTTTAGTGCTTTTTCCATTGTTTAGTCTTATAGTGGTGGTGTCTCACGAAATGTTCCTTTCCACTGATTTGAGATATGAGGGTATGTTTCTAATTCAAGGTCTTGTGGCCTGGTGTATAATAACAATAATATTTGTGATATTTGTAATATTTGTGCTGCTCAGACGAAGTATGAGAGCGCACTGGAAAACATGCAAATAAGATTTTTCAATAAACCCTGCTCATTTATTATTATCGCTTCGTCTCCAGCTTCTGCTCTTCTTTGGCTTCCTTCCACAGTCAAGCCCTATACTGATAGTAGACTGCTAATTCAGTTAAATACTAGTTAACAGATTTGGATTTTGCAAACTCTGTCGACTTCTTGTTTAGATACCTGTAGAAACTGACATTTCCTGACAAGATCTGGAGTCCAGGACTGTATTTTATTAATCTGACATGGAGAGTGTGATCTAACGATAGAAAATCAGTCTGCACTGCAACTGGTAAGCAACAGTAAAAATTTCAAATTTTACCTTTTCCCAACAGGGAAAACTACCATCACTCAAAAATGCATGATTTTATGGTTCTGCAATCAAAAATGTCATTATAATGGTCAATGGGGCAAAAACAGCCACCAACATAACGTAAGGGTAGTCAATTTGCCCAGTGTGTATTGTTGAGTTTGTGAACATTTTCAAAGCATTTTCCCAAAATATGTGTCAAAATAAGCTTTGGCACCAAAAATCATTCCATTTGCTGAAACACAGAGAAAGTTGTGGCCAAATTAAGGCCCAATACCAATTCTACACCTTAGCCCTTCCCTTTACCCCTACCCCTCGTTTTGTGCATTCCCGTGAAGGGGTGTCCCAATTCTCTTTAGCTGGAAGGCGTAGGGCTCAGGACCACACTCAAAACCAAGGTGTAAGAAAATTTCCCAGAATACACCAGCTACAACGGCAGTTTCACTGCACCCGGATGTAAGGAGAGCCACAAATTAGTATTTTTGTCATTATTACGAATTTTTACAACAAACAAACATATGCTTTAATATATTTATAACCGCATTTGTTAAAATAAAAATGTTAAAATAAAAACTGCTAAATTTTGCTATAATCCCTAATAATAACTCATGTACAGCAGTCCCACAACATTCTGAAACTCGAACACTCTGTCAGAAAAGTCTAGTGACTGGGAATGACCTTTTTACAACGTCTGGTATAATGTTAATCTTGTTTTTGGTGTGTTTACATAGATGATTATGGCCACAGTGTAAATGCGCAGTATAATTACGATCTTATTGCCATATTATATCATTATGATAACATAGTATATACCTTCAGTGATTTCCTGAAGATTAATAACAAAAAATAACGCAACTGGAATAACTACAGCAGTCGTGATCGTCTGATCTCATATGAAGCAAGGGATCGCGATGACATATGATGACGTGTGCAGGTGCTGTAGTGCTGTCCCAATTCTTAGGGGTAAATTTTGAAGGTAGGGGTACAAAAATAGAATTGGGATTGGGCCTAAGTCTCAAGATCCCCAACAGTACACAAGGGTTATTCTGCTTATATTACACAAAAAACAAGTTACATATGATTTATTATAAGACATTTATTTCAGTTTTTTGTCCTTAATATGCTATTAGGTGTAGGACTCCCTGTGCATTTCTCAAAATTGAATTTGCTTCAAGAAGAGTAATGTGCTTCACACACCATCGTTATGCTTATTTTCAGTTGCATGGGTATACAATCTTTGCAAATCTAGAAATAAATATCCATTTTTCAAATTCGTAAATTTACTTATACCATAAAAATATAAAAATCAACATTGAAGCATCGCTGATTTCACTACAGCTTCTATCCAACTACCCAAATCTATTTTTTGCTACTACAAGCACAAGTATTTACCTTGGCTTGCTTATTTAGTAATTCGATTCAAATAAGTCAGTGCTGCAGTTGGGGGCTTGCATTGATTTATTTATGCCCAACCGCCATCTGTTTAAATGCAACTTAGTCTGGAAGCTTCTGACTGTGAATAAAACGAGGGTAGGTAAAAGAGTAATGCATGTCTTAAAAGCCCCCTGTTGCCTGCAGCTCTGGAGGGGCTCGTTAGATTCTCACCCAGCCCTAATGTCCTCCAACCCGACTCGAGTAAGAGCATGCAGACGACTGCTGAGCTCGCTGAACCCATCGCTCACTTTCACAGTATTGATTGTATAGTCAGCACGCATAACTGTTGCTTTTCCATATGGGAACGTACAGAGAATAATAAATAGTTAGCTACTAGGGCTGCACGATATTGGAAAAATTCTCACATATTTTGTTTTTTTGTGATATATACACTCACCGGCCACTTTATTGGGTACACCTGTCCAACTGCTCGTTAATGCAAATTTCTACTTAGTCAATTACATTGCAGCGACTGAATACATTTAGCCATGCAGACATGGTCAATATGATCTGCTGCAGTTCAAAACAAGCATCAGAAAATAGAAAGAAAGGGGATTTAAGTGACTTTCAACATGGAATAGTTGTTGGTGCCAAACGGGCTGGTCTGAGTATTTCAGAAACTGCTGATCTACTGAAATTAACGCACAACCATCTCTAGGGTTAACAAAAATGGTCCAAAAAAGAAAATACGGTGAGCGGCAGTTCTGTGGGCACAAATGCCTTGTTGATGCCAGAGGTCAGAGGAGAATGGCCAGAGTGGTTCCAGCTGATAGAAAGGCAACTGTAACTCAAATAACCACTCGTTACTACTGAGGTATGCAGAAGAGCATCTCTGAACGCACAACACGTCCAACCTTGAGGTGGATGGAGTACAGCAGCAGAAGACCACACCGGGTGCCACTCCTGTCAGCTAAGAACAGGAAACTGAGGCTACAGTTGGCACAGGCGTACCAAAATTAGACAATAGAAGATTGGTAAAACGTTGCCTGGTCTGATGAGTCTTGATTTCTGCTACATTCGGATGGTAGGGTCAGAATTTGGCGTCAACAACATGAAAGCATGGATCAATCCTGCCTTGTATCAATAGTTCAAGCTGGTGTTGGTGTAATGGTGTGGGGGATATTTTCTTGGCATACTTTGGGCCCATTAGTACCAAATGAACATCATGTCAACACCACAGCCAACTGTTGCTGACCATGTCCATCCCTTTATGACCACAGTGTACCCATCTTCTGATGGCTACTTCCAACAGGATAACACGCCATGTCATAAAGTACGAATCATCTCAGACTGGTTTCTTAAACATGACAATGAGTTCACTGTACTCAAATGGCCTCCACAGTCACCAGATCTCAATCCAATAGAGCACCTTTGGGATGTGGTGGAACGGGAGATTCGAATCATGGATGTGCAGCTGACAAATCCGCAGCAACTGCGTGATGCTATCATGTCAATATGGACCAAAATCTTTTCAGTACCTTGTTGAATCTATGCCACGAAGGTTTAAGGCAGTTTAAACCAGGTACTAGTAAGGTGTACCTAATAAAGTGGCCGGTGAATGTATATTGCAATATGAATATAATTTCACCAGATAAATTAAATAGCTCTATTTGGAAAGAGTTCCTTCATTAGATTGAGTTGATCAAGTCTGTTTCTATTGCATTTGCATGAATCATAATAAATTACAAACACATACAATACAACAGAGCCAAGATAAAAGTGAAATAAACAGCATTTTCTGAAGAGTCTAACAGTATTCAGGTACAAAACTTGAACCGTCAAAAGTAAAAGAACATGGTCATCATTGTATAAATGACTTAAAAATAATAGAATTTATTAATGTATTTATCTTTTAATGTTTAATAAATCATATAATCCTGCGTTGGGAGTATTGCGGATACACACATTGCAATGTGTATATGTTTATGTTAAGTAAATGTTGGTGTGAGAAAATGCATTCTGAAATACTATATAATTTAATATTCTGCACTGTTCACTGGGTTTATATAGTCATTTTTTTTTGTTGCGTGCCAGAATTTGAATGACAAAGTTCACACTTATTTAATCAAAACAGTACTAAGAGGGCTATTGCTCTGGAATTTATTTTAATCAAACCAAAGCTGCCAAGTGTGAACACACACTTATTGGCTTTCTTTGTGATATTTTTCCAGATTTATCCTGTGATTGAATCTTATTGGTTTATTCTGAGTTTGAACTTGCTCTTTGTTTATATTGTTTTCATTTGTAAACGTTTAGTTCTGATGAAAACCTGTGGGCTGAAATGCATTGGCACAATAAAAGACTGATTTTCAATAGCGCTGTTTTATTTGCTGATTTCTACACTCCACATGTGTTGATGGTTTTATGCTTAACAGGTACTTTTGCTTTTTATACACACCTTCTTGGTTTTGTAAAATTGCACCAGAATAATAATCACAAGGCTTTGTATAAGTCATGCAAGTCAAAAAAGCCCTGCCTCAATGCCTATTTATCCATCCATGTAGTCGTATGCACATTTTAGGATGTTGCATTTAAAAGTGCTGTTTTATAACTTGACCATTAAGTTATAAAATGTAGATTTTAAGAAATGCACGCTTTCCACTGAGTTTTCTTTTTACGGAAAAATGTTGAAACCCATTTACTAAACACATTGTTTGGTTTTCTTGATATCATTTCCTCTTGATAGTCATATCATTGTGCCTGCTGCGGCCAGAATGAGAGAATAGTTCCTATCGAATAGTTCCTAGAAAATAGCTTTTCATTTCTTTTTCCATCAGTCTTGGTACATGACGTAACTACAGAAAAGTGAAGCTTTAAATAGGAAAATTATCAAAACTCTCTTTTTTTATTTTTTGAGCGAGATGCTAATGGTCTAATCGAATTCAATGATCTATGCTAAGCTAAGCTAGACATTTTCCAAAAAAAGTGGAGTGTTCCTAGTTTTATTTTATTTTATTTTGTACAGTAATGCTGAGTTCATACTGCATGATTTTAGCCCTGATTTTGACTCGCCGACAATGTTTTGAAAAATTGTCAACAAATGCCCGAAATCACAGGAGATCAACAACTCAAAAATGAGTCGTCGACATCCGTCGGATATTTGGCATGCTAAATATCTTGACCCGTCAGCAATTCAAAATCATGCCGTGTGAAATGTGTTCTGATTTAAAATAACATCAGCAATTACCTACAACCAATGAGAGAGCAGCATCCACTAATATGGGTATCTGCAGGCCGGCAGAAGGTTGGGGGAGAAGTTAAAAGGGCTTTTGTTTCGGTCTATTTGGATCCAAGAAATGGAGGAAAAACTAGTGTAAATTTGGCAGGAGCACCCTTGTCTGTTTGACATGTCATCTGAGCAATACCACAACCGGGTCAAAAAAGATTAAAACTGAGAAGAAATTGTTGATTCCCTTCAAAACCTAGTTGAGCAAAATAAGTACATTTTCTACCCCCCTAAAGGCTTCTTTCTCGTTATGTAGTTAATAACTAAAGATATACTACCTGACCTAACATTGTTTCCATGTCACTTCTCACATATGTTTAGTTGTGAGACGTAGTTTGCAGACCGAGACAAAGTTGTCGGCGATTCTCCTATTCTAAAGTCATGCAGTGTGAAACCCCTTGTCGCTGATCCATCTTGCAGTGTAAACACAGCAGCGACTGAATGCTACCCCAGATAGTCATGCAGTGTGAAAAGATCTGTGACGCGACTACTTTGTGCATATTTAAATGTTTTTCATATTTAAAGTATCAATCTTGTTCAAGCCCAAATAGTATAGAAATAAAGAGTGATAGTAATAAAACTGCTTTCTTTTACTATACTGTAAAAATGTTGAGTTCCACACAATCAATTTGTCTTGTGGCAACTGGAAGGAATTAAGTAACCTTATTCGTTTTTACAAATTTAAGTGGATTAAACATAAAACATTTTAATTGTCGCCCCCCAAAAAAAACTCCAAAATTGTATTGTTTTAGCTCATATTAAATAAGTAGTTTGAACAAACAGCAAATGTCATTTTAAGTGTACAACTCTTAATCAGTCTATTTAAACAAAGTATTTTATTTGCACCCCTGAACTTGTTTTTGCTCATTTGCAAATCTGTGCACCTCACACTGTGAACAGCACCTCTGAATGCCCATTTGCACCCTGTGCCGCAGTGTTTAACAACATTTCCACTGTACTAGACTTCTTTTTTTTCTTGTTTATTAATATTAGCAGTATTCTGTAAGTCATCAGGAGGGTTAGGATGTGAACTAACAAACAATAGAGTAATCAACAACAAACTAAACTTGGTTTAACACTTTGTTTTGTTGAGATGAGGTGTGCCATTACAACTTTCACCTTGCATATATTAAACGAGTTGAAAAATCGTATATACACATGCGGATCTAGTCAATAAGGGTTCCCTCTTTCTTGAAAGATATTAATAATCAGACAAAATGCATTACATTCATCTAAAGTTACAGTAACAATGCATATGACGAAAATGAAAATATGAAGAACAACGGTTTTCAACAGTAATAACCAGGGCCAGACAGAATCTGCTGTCATTTTTTGCTATTTCTGTGCAGAATTTTGGTAAAAATCTGCGGATTTATGTGGAATGATTTTGGGAGTATCATAACTAAATATTAATATATGAAATAAAAAGTAATACCTTTTTAACTTGTATTTAATGTTTACAATGCAAAATCCAATTAGATCCACTTTATTTGGTAAACAAAGCAAGTCTCTCATATAATATATCTACTAAAAGTGTGTAGGCCTAGTGATTACTCAGCAAGTAATCATTTAAGAATGTTTTCTGTATGATGGATCATGTGACACTGAGGACTGAAAATACAGCATTATGTGACAAGATTAATTACATTTATCAATATATTTATATTATAATTAATTATTCTTCGTTTACTGATTTTAATAATAATAAACAAAAAATCCTCTAGGCCCAAATCTTCAAAAGGTAGAGCAAAATGTAAATAATGAAGTAAAAAGTCTTGTATATGGACTAAAATATCACAAAGCGATATTAAAAGCGGGCTCTTTAGACAGTAACTTATAAACATAGCTCATAGCAATGCATCAAAACACTCAGAACGCACACAGCAATGTCCTGGCAACATACAACTTTTTATTTCATTAATTCGGCTTGGTCCCTTTTTTCATCAGGGAGTCGCCACAGCGGAATAAACCGCCAACTTAACCAGCATATGTTTTACACAGCGAATGCCCTTCCAGCTGCAACCCAGTACTGGGAAACACCCATACACTCTCACATTCACACACACTCATACACTACAGCCAATTTAGTTTATTCAATTCACCTATACTGCAGGTATTTGGACTGTGGGGGGAAACCGCAGCAACAGGAAGAAACCCACGCCAACACAGGGATAACAAGCAAACTCCACAAAGAAATGCCAGCCGAGGCTCGAATCAGCGACCTTCTTGCTGTGAGGTGACAGTGCTAACCACTGAGCCACAGTGCTGCCTTAATTGGCACCAATTATTTTAAAATGTAATAATTGAATTAAATAATGTTTATTTAACTGTATGTTTGGATCAAATAGATGCAGAATGACAAGCATAATAGTCTTCTATAATTAAAACAAACTTCTAGCAAGTATATACTATTATTTGACTTTTATGACTTTTGTTTCTTGATTCATTCCTATCCTTGTTTTTATCTTTTTTTATGCTTATTCTTTGATTATTGATTTTAATAATAATAAACAATAAATATTTCTGACACCAAACTTTAGAAAGTTAGAGCAAAATGTAAATAACTAAAATATTATACATGGACATTTTTTGTTGTATGATATATTGCATCAAAATATATTGCGATAAACTATATTATTGTCATTTTAAGGCTATTTTATGCCACTCATTATATAATGCCAGAATGACAAAATAATATCATCACAATGCAAGTACACTCTTCCAAAGAACTAAGAATATTTTATTTATTTATAGTCATTTTAACAGTTTAATAATTAGGCATTGGAATCTAAATGTGAAAATGCATATCCTAAATAAATAAACAAAAATAAATATTAACAAAAAAAGTGCAAGGTAAAGAGTAACAGAGGCTGCGATATCTGCTAACAGATCTGTTTTCAGTTGTCAGACACCCACATGTAATTCTATAATAATTTATAGTAAATACTACAGTGTATTTAGAGATAGAGATGTTGCACAATCAGCTAAAATGTTGCTAGAATTGGTTTTTATGTAACGTAGAGTAAAATGTGAATAAGTAAAAAGTCTTATATATGGACTAAAATATCACAAGATGATATTAAAGATGAGCTCTTTAGACCTATATGTACAGTAACATAAATATAACTTATTGCAATGCTTTAAAAACAATCAGAAGTCATAAAGCAATGCCCTGGCAACATGTAACCTTTTATATCTACTTAAATAAAATAACATAACACCATTTTCTTTTCGTTTTTATTTGTTAAGCATTCTGATTTATTTTATTCATACCTCCATGGCCTTAACAGCTGCAACTCCCCCTAGCATTTTTTTTCTTCTCTCTATTGTGCGCATAATTATGTGGTGAATAACAAAACAGAATATTTTAATTATTATTTGCATTCTTGCACGTCTTTGACATTTTTTTATAATGTTTGCTTATTTAACAACATGCAGCAACAGTTTATGTCTTATGCAAGAATCAAACTGCAATATCAATAGCCGTACAGATTAAACAAGCCCAATTAGCATTGATAAATATGCACAGGTTTTAAGAAAGTTAAGATAATAAAATTTGATTGTGATCATTTAAATTTGGATAAATGTCAACTGTCACAATAAATAAATGGTTTAACAGTTTTATAATGCCCTTGCAAAAACTCAATTTACTTTAAGGAACTAATACAGATCTGTTTTTTATTTTTGTTCATTTATTTTTTGCTGTATATCTTTATAAGTGTTAATTAAGAAAGCTACTCACCAAGCGACCCGGTCCGAGTCCTTTCACCAGCACGCGGACATAAGTGACCCCCTTCGCCCTCGCTTTCTGCTCAAGACAAACATACATACATTTAGGACATTTAGCATAATAAAAACTAATGAATCACTGAGGAAACACAAAATTGCAGGAGCCTAGAATCGGGGGTCTGTCCGAAGCGACTAATTTAGATCATAACGCTTGTGTCCATACAGCAAATGAATGGTTATCAGTGGGAAGTCATATACTGATTATACTGCCTGCTGCGACTCAGGACTGTCATTAGACTCTTCATGGCACACGCTGATGAAATTACAAACAAATTGCATGGAAGTAACTGAAGAGACGTACAAACATGAAACCTAAGATTTAAAAGGCTATTTTCAATCGTGCAATTTCTCTTGGCCGGTTTAATTATCAGTATGAACGTCACTGAACTGGTTGATAAAGATGCTGCTGATAAGCAAGAACAAACTATACAAACAAACAAAAACCTGAGGATGCATTTAAGCTTTTTAGAATTTACAAAGGGGGGGGGGGGGGGGGGAAACATATTTCATATCTTCTAATTATTTTGACTGGCCCTGCTTTTAATATTACAATGTCTATCCTAACCAAATTTTGCTGGTTCGCTTTAACTTAGAAAGACGCATATGCAGATTTACACAAACAAAAAGAAGGCTACTTTTACAATTAAGAAGGGTGTGGTGCACTACTACAAAGAAATGTGCTGCCATCAAGTGGACAATATACAAATGACAGATCCGAGACTGTGACAAAAGGATTCAGAGATTTAATTAAAAATATTAATGAACTCTCCTGAAAAACAAATTTGAATGTCTGATATATATGGTTTATTCATTTCTAGAAGTAAAATCTAAATTAGAACCTAATACAATGTGCGGAAAACAGCATAAATGTGCTATAAATATATTTTACATACAAAAAGTGGTTTCTCTCTTACATACATAGGCCTGTCATGATATCAATTTTTTTGTTGCACGATATATTACACCAAATTACATTGCGATAAACTATATTATTGTCATTTTAAGACCCTTTTATGCCACTCATTATATAATGCCAGAATGACAATATAATAAATAGCATCATGATGCAAGTAGACTTTTCCGAAGAACACATCATATTTTATCCTTAAGAAATATTTCATTTAATTATAGTCATTTTAACAATTGAATAATCAGGCATTGAAATCAAAATGTAAAAAAGCATATCTTAAATACATAATAATAAATGTTAACCAAAAAAAAAGGCTAAATGTTCATAAATTTTTTTTTTACATTTATTTTTCCAAATATTTCCTAGCCATAATGACAATACATAATATTTTATTAGTCATTTTGCAAGATACTAGTATTCAGATTAAAGTGCATGCTCCTCAAGCACCAGACACTGCAAATGAGATTTAAGAAAACAGTAGTCAAAATTTGAAGTGGATCAAAAAACAACAACTAATAACAAATCAAATAGGGTTTCATATGCATATTTATCCATCTTACCGCAGCAGCTGAAATCCCTGCAGTCTGTGCTGCAATAGGAGTGGATTTCTTCACATTTTTGAAGCCCTCTGAACCACACGACGTTCTGACCATGTACTGACCAGCACAATCTGTGACTTGGATATGTGTGCTAGAGGAAGAAATAAAAACAGTCGAGCGATTCCAGCGTTATATATGTGACATTTGCAGTAAAAACTTAACGCATAAATTTAGAGCAAGTATATGTTAACATTATATTAAAACATCTGTTTATATTTTCCAAAACTATTAGGGGATCATAAAAATATCAATCTTTAAACATATTTTAGATTTTAAATAAGGAAAATTAACATACGTTATAGATGTAACCAAAAAAGGTTTGTGAGTTTGTAGTATACAACATACACAGAACACAGAAAAGAACAGAAATTCTGTGTATTAAACTGCACGACCCAAAAGAAAAAATGTTAATCAAAAGGATAAGAGTTGTCTTACTGTAGAGCAAAAATGACTGATCTTATTTTATTGTACATTTTTGCATTTATGAGGGAAAAGCTTGAATAAGGATGTGACAGATGTGAAATTGGCACTTATGTGACTTTGGTAAATCAAATATAACCGTTTAAAAACATTGACAAATATATTTTTGAGTATAAAAATATATTTTTACAGTAAAATGCAAGCCTAAACCAAAAACCTAAAAAAGGATTTTAAAGGAAATAATTTTTTTTCATGGCAAGGTTGACATTTGCATCAAATTGCTCAGTTCAGGCAAAAGAGATCACGTAAAAACTATGAAATTTGTTCAGTTTTATAAGCTTGTAGACCTTTTATTTGAGATATTTGCAGGAATAATATATGTTAATAGGCTCTTGTTGTTACCACTATGAAACAAAGAATAAAGCCTTAAAAAATTAATGCATATAAAAAAACGTAATATTTAATGATGCTAAACAATTGGCTAAGTGCATCTGATTGTCTATACTTTAAATTTAACAATTGTAGTGTTAAAAAAAAAGCCAATATTAATGCATGAGTATTGTCCAGCAGATGTCCCTATAGCCTATGGGGTCTTTCGAAGTGAATTTAAAACAGTGAATCATTTTGTGAAACAGTTGGTTCAGTTGTTTCAAAGGTTTAAACGGCCTTATTAAACAAGCATTATAAAAGCACTTCGGACCTAAGCTATGATTTATGTCAGAACTAATTAAACTTTATTTTACTTGATTTTTGTAGGACAACTTACTTGTTATATGTGGCTTTTACATGTGCGATCGGTAACTCTTCAAACTTCTTGCTGTCCCACCTCAGGGGGCTGTCTTCACCCGGAAATGGAGGGAAGAGACTAAAATGGGGAAGAGCAACAAACAATTATCACAATTCTACCATGTAATCTAACACAGAGGTTCCCAAACCTTTTAGCCCCCGACCCCCGTCAGGTTTCAGGCCGTGTCAGTGACTCGTGACCCCCATTTTTCAAGGGGGTTATACTGCAAATATATAAACATTGCAGACACAACTATAGGCATATATAAACATGAGCATATTGACAACACAAAAATGCAACAGCCTATTAACCATATAGCATTTTTTTTTGTCATTTATTAATTTAATTACATTTTAATATAAAAATTAAAGGCTTGATAACGCAACTATTAATTATCTTCTGTGAGTTATGAATAAAATATGGTAATTCAAATAGTTCAATAATATTTATTTGAGTTTTGGAAATCACCAAGCGACCCCTTGTCATTGTCCCGCGACCCCCCAGGGGGTCCCAACCCCCACTTTGAGGACCACTGATCTAACAGACAGACAGACAGACAGACAGACAGATAGATAGATAAATAGATAGATGAATTATTAGGATTATCAAAATACTGTAAAAGCTATTTAAAATAACAATTAAAAAGTTTTTCTTTTGTATTGTAATGCATTTAAAAAATTTAACATGCTCCTGTAATCTATACGCCAGCCTTCAGCATCGCATGATCCTTCAGAAATTGCTCTAACATGCTGATTTGCTACTTAATGAATATGTTTTATATTATTGTGACAATACCTAGTACAGAAACTGCTTAGTTCTTTTATGAAAAACCTTCAATACATTTACACTACCACAGATATTTTGGGGAGTCCATAAAATAAATAAATAACAAGAAGAAAACTAAACTAAAAACCAAATAAAACATACACAAAAGTGACAGTAAAAGCATGCATAACATGAAATAATAATCAAGATAATGGATGGACCTATATTTAAAAAAAAAAAAACATGGTGTGTTGACCTGTCTGTCAGTGTTTCTGTGTAAATCATACCCTTTCTGTCTTCTGACTGGTTCTGATGGACTTTGGGTTTCTACTGGTTTGGCATCAGACTCCTGTAATCGGACTGCACTGCATAAGAGTGGACGCTGAACCTCCACATTTCCAACACTGCGGGAGACAACAAACAAATTACATTCATCATCAATTAAATTAATAATAATAATAATAATGGGTGACGCAGTGGCGCAGTAGGTAGTGCTGTCGCATCACAGCAAGAAGGTCGCTGGTTCAAGCCTCGGCTGGGTAAGTTGGCATTTATGTGTGGAGTTTGCATGTTCTCCCTGCGTTCAAGTGGGTTTCCCCCACAGTCCAAAGACATTCAGTACAGGCGAATTGGATAGGCTAAATTGCTTGTAGTGTATGAGCGTAAATGAGTGTGTATGGATGTTTCCCAGAGATGGGTTGTGGCTGGAAGGACATCAGCTGCGTAAAACATATGCTGGATGAGCTGTGGCGACCGCGGATTAATAAAAGGGACTAAACCGAAAAGAAAATGAATGAATGAATAATAATAATAATAAATATGTGCATGGTGGGAATATGACTTGGTTTGTAATCAATCTCAAATATAAAACTGTAATATGTTATGTTTTTTATATAATTTAAGGACTTCATTAATGTAGTAAAATGTTAAAAATAGCATTAACTAAAACAAATAAGTGTGTCCAAATCAAACAAAGATACGACCAAACCAACGGCCATAGTAACAACATAATGCATTTTTATAGAGAATGCATTACGATGGTACGATATCCTAAAAGTTTATAGTAAATTAAAACAAACAAAAAAAAAACCCATCAAAACAAAACAACTTAAAAACATTGTAATATTATGACAAGACTGACAGTCGGTATCTGCATTATGTAAAAGTGACAACGTAAACACATTAACTTAACAGCATACAGCTATTAAAACCAAATACGCCACTTACATTAGCCGTCCATGCGAATTTAAGCTTTTAAAAAGCTGCTGACATGAACCTCGAACGAGGCTGTACAACCTAGAATACATAATATGTTTTAAATGCAGTTTATTTATAGCATTCGCGAGCATATAAACGCTTGACTTTTGGCTGCTTTGCGGACATCGAGAGTCGCGTAGTATGTGTGTAATAAGAACGTCCAAATCGTACCATACATTCAGAGGGGTGTCTTATACACTCTAACGTATCAGAGTTTAGATAATCGTGACAATCCATTTAACAAAAAAATCTTCTTTATTACATAAATTGATGCTTTAACTTAGTATTTCGTTAACTGTTCTTAGGAAAACCTCTAAACAGTTGCTTTCCGAAGTCATCTCCCCCTATTTTCGAAATGGTCGCGTCGATTCCGTGAACTGCGCAAAGCACTGCGGGAACACGTGTGGTCAACATGGCTGCGCCCTTCACTAGACTTTATCAACCTTTATGGAGGAAATTAACTACAACTGCAATAAGCAAAAGAGTGAGAAATGTATCGTCCACTAGACAACAGTGGGCAGAGCTTAATGTTAAAACTGCTGGAGCTACATCTCCGTGGGCGCTGCATGGAGCTGTGTGTCTGCAGAGACTGCCTGTAGTCTCTCAGGAAAGGAGCCCCATAGAGGAGGACTTCATGGAGCTGATGCGTAAGGTCAGACAGAATTCACAGAGCGTGTTAAATTGTATTTATATCGTCTTATATATTTTTTTTAATTGACAGTGCCAGTATCACACTAATGCTTTTGAAAATGGTACAAACTGACGGGTGCTTATTTGTAGGCTATACAGTTTGTGTACGTTATTTAGCATAGTTACAGGCTGAGTCTGAGGTAATGTTGGTTTTATATTCTCATATTCTTTCAGTGACAACTTGTGACATGCTCTTTATGTTGTTTACCATGGTACTTTGAAAATTATATATTTTATTATGTTGTCATTGTCCTCATGGGAACCAAAAAATGGTCCAAATGCACTGTTTTTGCTATACTTGTGGGTATATCTGGTCAGGAACACACACACACACACACACACACACACACACACACACACACACACA
>CAIGQZ010032222.1:1296718-1311202 GCA_903798205.1 Danio tinwini | reverse complement strand
GCCTGTTCGTCCCTTCCTGAAGTCCACAATGAGCTCCTTGGTCTTGTCGGTGTTAAGGAGCAGATTATTGTCGGTGCACCACATGGCCAGATGCTGTATCTCCTCCCTGTAGGCAGTCTCATCATTGTTGCTGATTAGACTAATCACTGTGGTGTCATCTGCAAATTATCATATTTGGAGGAAAATTATCGTACACCAGTCAAACGGAGAGTATACAGCTATTATCTAGACAAATAGCGTTTTGACACAATGTGCAAAATACCACAATACATAAAAAAAAAAGTGGGTGGGTAGGTTCAAACTCCACCTAAGAGTCGCTGTCATTGAATACCTGCGTGTGTTGCCAGATGTTGAGGAATTCATTTTGCAGTACAAATTGGATGCCGTCATGGACCGCAACATAGTGCTGGTTGGCTTGAAAGCAGTGCACCCTCCCGAATTTTTAACACACTCACTGAGGTGTGCACGAGCCCATTTAGAGGATCTGTAATGAGCCGATCTCATGGCTTTGTTTTGATTAGATTAACTTTGGAAAAACACAGTCACGTGATGCATTTGAATGGGGAAAAACATGAACATCAAGGGCAAACTCCCATCCTTCTCACTTTCCTTTTTAGCACAACTTTTTAAAACTTTATTGCTTAAAACGATCAACCTCAACCTAAAACGACTGACTTAAGCACGGCAGCGTGCAGCAGGAATGTTAACTCGTGAGAGAGAGCCATTCTCCACATTGATTGGCTGAGAAGATGTAACGTAAGATGAGATAGAAAACGTGTCTAACTCCATGTTCTCCTCACAGACAGTGCACAACAGATGCAGCTAGATCAATAAGTATCTAAGATTGCAATGAAATTAATTTTAAATGCCATAAAAACCTGAAATTATCGTACATTATAGGATTTTTTTCATTATTGATCGTACAGAGGTCAAAATTATTGTACGAACACAATAATTATCATATGTCTGACAATACTGAAACAAGCTAAATAATCTGCCAATGGAGTAAGCAAAATAATCTAACGGTAGGTGAGAGTTTGAAATGGCCTTAACCGCCGGAGCATGTACCATCGCCACTTTGAAGAAAATAGAATGAATGACTGCATTTTGCGACTATTCCGCCAGGTGGCACAAAGGGACGGGATGCGAATGGACAGAAATAGCCTATAGACCAATTACCATGTTTGTAAGCATTCAGGATGCGCGCGCAGGGAGGTGGCAGAAAAAAACCAGGAGCGCTACCATTTACAGCGAGGGAATGACATCCGATGCGGTTCAGAGTTTGTTGTTGTCTTAGAAATAAGTTAGATTGATTACATATTATATATATTATTTACATAATGCTTTCAGCGTATTATACCAGCTTGTCACCCACACAAGCACAGTGATTCGGCAAAATTAACGTTAAAGTGAGCGGCGTTCGTCTGACAGGTCCATTTGCGATTGCACCCTTCCAGTGGATATTGGATAAGACAAAATGACCAAGCATCCAGCCCGAAATATACAATCTCATTGAAGCTCCAAAGGATTTTAAAAGAGAACTTAAAGGCCTACAAATGTTTGGATACCAACAATTGTGTTCTGTGTGGTCATGTGCAAAAAATAATGTTCCCTGATTACCAGATTCAAAACTATGTAGTGCTAAAAACCGAGGTTTGTGAGCCAAAGACAAGGAAAAAAAGACGGAGCTAACGTTAAACAAGGCCTGGGTGATCATCAACAAGCAAGAACTGCATTCTGACAGCGAACTGCACCTGTACGGCGGGGTATGTGAACTTGCACATAAAGGTAAAGTTGGTTTTATATTCGCACATTCAAACTTTCTCCTTAACAATATAATTTCATAAAAGTATTATTTGCAAACTCTAAACAGCGAAATCATATTAGCAGCCAATGACTATCAAAGTACAGCATTGTTCACAGTCAAATAAACAGTGTTAATGTTGTTTTAAAGTCACACTTGTAGGTGTTCAGACCGAATACTCAAAGTGCCGTGGTAAACAATAAAGGGAGTGTGTCACAAGTTGTCACTGAATAAATGTGTGAATATAAAACCAACTTTAATAACTTACACATTCTGAGCATTCAGTGTCCGCAGTTTAATTAACCATATGTAACTGTTTTGCCGAAATTATTGCTGGAATCAAAAACGAGTAATGTATATGATTCAGCATAGAGTGAACTTACCTGATGTAACATGTGAACTGCAGAGTCAAGCATTTCTAATTAGGTCGTCACTTCATTCAGCTCCCTTTTAGCCAAAGACGTCTGCAGTCGGCATTAAAAGCAGTGTGGTGTATGGTAAAAGTTACGTTTTCTATTTTTTCGAATTTGGCATCCTACCGCAAAACACGACATGTTTGCTATTGCAGCCGGCCTTTTTCTGCAACCGGGGACCCGTGTGACGTCATGTGTGACGTAGGTTGGTAATTAGTCTATACATTAGCTGTAAATAGCCTATACACTTCTTGTAAATAAAGAAAACAATGAAACATATCATTATAATTATTTCATTATTTCTTTAAATAATGTAGCCTAGTTGTCTTTTTAATGATTAAAGAATAATAACTAACCTTTGGGGTAAAGTGCTTTAAAACAAGTCCGCTATATGCTTTAGCACCAAAACACGAGTTGCTGTAAGATGGTGTTGGTTTGTTAAATAAAATAATGATGTAGCCTAAATAAAATTAAAGTGAAATATTCACAGTTTCAGAGAAGCCTATATTAACTGAAAGAAGGATATTCCTGGTCACAGTTTGAAACAGACAAATTGACAAACCAGCGCTGATGCTGATCACTAGGAACTAGTTTTTTTACAGCTCCAGAGGTGTAGTTGCAAGTGCACAAGTTTGCGACGTAGTTTGCGAATGTTCGTTGAAACGATGGTTTTGGGAAACGCCAAATTCACAAAATGTTTGTAATGATGGAACTTGCGACCGTTGGCTAACGATAGTTTTGGGAAACGAACCCCAAGTTGTAAATTATATTTTTCCACACTAGGTTAGCCTATGCCGTGCAACAGGTAACAGTTTTGCTTTTGACCTAGATATCCAATCAAAGCACCACGCATCCCGCTGTTATGGATATATTAGCTAAATATTATTTTACATTAGTGGAAATAAAGCGCTTTTTTTTTTAAACAAGCTGATTTTTTTCTTTCTCTGCATGCGTGTGAAAGAGAAATGAACAGGGAAAATGAACAGACGATAAATAATATGTGACTCACTTTGCATGCGTATATGCCCATTTATTTAATTCATAACTGTCACTTCTGAGTGCATGAGAGTGTTTTACATGTAATGGCAGTTGGTCAAATTTTTGTAACATACTAGCCTGTTATAAATAATAATAGCCTACTGATAAGGTAAGTTATATAGCAAGGTGAAGTCCAACAATAATCTTAATATTATTTTGTAGTGTGTGCTGTGCCTGCGGTTTTCATATGTGCACATGTTTAAGATTTGAGGTAATACCATCGCCATGATGGTCAAAGAAATCGAAACATTCTTTTAATCCAATGCAATTTAATAGGGCGCTATAAAGGCTAAATAACTAATTCTTATATTTACTTTTTGCAGCCTAGGGCTATACGTCTCACCATGCATCTTTTCTAAAACAAACAGTATAATGTAAAAGCATGTTTATTACTAAGAAAACTAAAACAAAATTATATTTTAATTGAACACATCACATCACATAAGATACACATACAGAACCTAGTATTATGAAAAAGGCAAAGCTGAAAATCTGTGGTTAAAGCACCACCCATCAGTTAAAAGCTGCTGGCGCACCAAATACCGCCGCTGCAGCGGTATGAACGGTGGCAAAGGGACCAAATTGAAGTAGTGACATCTGTATGTCGAAAGGAAACAACAAGATTATTAAAATAAGATCTTAAACGTGACAATTTAATGGAAAGGCAGTTCACCGGAAGCCCTTGGGCTGCCTGGCTGAAAATGAAAAGTTCATGTGCATATACCCCATTTCACAAGCTCAAACTTTAGTGTATCAGTGGCATAACTCGCACATAGCACATGAGTTAGCCATGCCCACTTATTTACATGTCGCGGTTTACACAGAATTAAAAAACCTATTACGGCTGACCATTAATTCTGCAGCATAGACATACCACCCATATACCCTAAGCCAAAGCAATTTCGCAGGTTAATTGAAAGTTTACTGACATTGCCCTTTCTATAATTTTATGCCCAGTTCAAGGTTTAATCACCTCAAAAATCTACTGATAGCACTAATAACCACTTTTCACTCCAATATCATCTTTTCCCCCCAGAGGATTATCTGAGTCCTTGAGAAATCCACTCTCACTAGAAGGAGATCACATAATTAGATCTGTCTGTCTTAATGCATTCATGATATAGATGGCGTGAGGTGTTAAAACCACGGTCACATAATCACCGATCGTGCTCCTTGGTGCTGTTTTTAAATGGTTTATTTGCTTTCGTGGTCTTGTTTTCTGCTTTTCTCCATGCGGCGGTATCGATTGGGTAGCGCTTGTGAGTCAATAGATTGCTATAGATTTGAATGACTGCAGTGTGGCTCTCTTAGCCGCCGCTCCATCATGTTGCCTGAAAACGCCGGGCCTTGTTTCGAGGTGACGTGGAATCAATACACACTTCACACCAGAGCTTTCCCGAGCAGTCTGTTTGTCATCAGTTGGCTGGGCTGGTGTGGAATAGGAAAATGGGGGGGAATTGGTATAAACACTACCTACACTGGGCATTTAAGCATACACTAGGGCAGTGTTTCCCAACCCTGTTCCTGAAGGTACACCAACAGTACACATTTTCAACCTTTTTCTAATAATACACAGCCAAACCAACTCAGAGCATTATCAGACACTCCAAAACCTGAAATTATTGTGAAATATGGGAGACATTGAAAATATGTACTGTTGGTGTGCCTCCCGGAACAGTGTTGGGAAACACTGCACTAGGGTATCTGCACAAACAACGTGGCACGAATCTCATCATCAGCAAAGTACGTGGAGTGTGTATTTCATAAGCATGGACCACCACGCCACACTTTGAGCTAGACTTTATTGTAGGGATGTAGGCGTGAAAGTGGTGGTAAGGGAAGAGGAGGATGAAGGGGACCGAAAGTAAGAAGATAAATAGTGAATAGGTAGGCCGGTTGATCGGGTGTCCTACGATGATGCACAGAGACTGAGAGTGGGGGTACTGTCTCTGTAATATTTTGGCAGATTAGGACCTCCTAATTTAACTTAGGAGGGAAGAGAGGGTTTATTAGGATTGTTAATGGGAAGCAAGGAAATAGAGAGAGGGAGGGTGGGTTTGAGAGAATGAAAAGAACAGTGTTAGAGGTCTGGTCTGCCTTAAATAAGTTTTAGGGAGTAGGTGATTGGTTAAGGAGGCAAAGTGAGGCATGATTTCACCGCCGGACTTTTGTTAAGTTAACGCCATAAATTTGTTCTACCCGCTTACACATGCTGCTTAATTTGCATTAATCAATTAGGGTTGGGTAATGTTGACCAATTTGGCATTGTGTGATGTCTTATGTGAAACATTGCGGTGGACGATGGCATAATTATTTGTGGCCTACCGTTTCAACTACCTGACTCGCACAGTCTTTGTTTTACCCATAACCAAATCATAAATAAATAAAGATTAGTTACACACAAATTACCAGCAGTCAATCACTTTTTCCGTGGGACTCTGGCATGAATAGGCAGTGATCTGTGTCGTTATAATGGCATCGACAAACTTGGTTAATAAAAAAGGTGCACAACCAACAGGAACCAGCCAACAGCATCTGAGGTTTTCACTAACATTACTAAGTACAAGCGTGAAAGTGAAAGATTGAAGCAGGGTACTGACGCTGTGACACGTTACCTGATAGATTTAAAAGACCAAAGAGTCATTAGATAGAGACAAGAGTAAATAAATATCACGTTTAACAGCTAGTGAGATGAGATCCAGTGGTAAATCCTTGATAAACTGTCTGACGTGTGCTGCTCTCTGGGGTTTTGTGCTCAAAGCACCCGCTGACTGCCTGAAGCTCAGACATGCGCATATGCTAGAGTGTGTGTGTGTGGTCATGTCATGTGCGTTTTCAGTGGTATAGTGGAAATAGAGATCTTTTTAGAAATGCTAGATGAAATGTTGTGATTGTTTTCATTCTAAAGTGTGTAAAGCTTTCGTTCCGAAGTGTGTATTTTTTGTGAGCGGGTTGCTGCTGCGATGGGGGTGGGCAGAGGATTGCGATGCTGGCTCAGCAATCCTATAATCTATGTGAAAAAGCTGCAAAACAAACTGGGTTAGGGTTAAGGTATATTTGTGTACGAGTACACACAGACACACACACACACACACAAACAAATAATAATAAATAGAAAAAAAAAAAAGAAAAAAAAACAATAAGTGTACAAATGGTTGTTGCATTTAACCGCACATTTTAATTGTCAATATATCGAAGAAATCAGCCTGATCTCATGAAATAACATAAGTGTTAAACGTTTTGTCAGTTTAGTAGCTAATTTGTACGAGTTCAGTCGTACAAAAATTTACAATATTAAAAAGAAAGCGTGACACCAAACCCCACGCCTAAACCCAACTGTGATTGGGGGATAAGCAAATCGATCTATATTGTACAAATGAGATCGTACAAATTCATACGAATTATCCACTAAATCAAAAAGTCACAAATTGCCATGAGATTTTGTTGAATATATAGAAGTGTGCAGCAGGCGTAATAAATAAAGTTCCAAGAGGTCTGCTACGGTGGCTGAGAGAGCTTAACATGCTGCAATTTAAGAAAACACATGCAATTACTAAAAACAGCAGCAAGTTAAGAAAAGTTCTTCATTGGTTTGACAGAAAATGTGTTGCAAATTCTCACAATGCAAACAAACGTGCTGCAAAAAACAACAACATTTCCTTCTGGTCAGCAATAATACTTTTAAACACAAACTGACTGACTGAACGGAAAGACAGATGGACAGACAGATGGACTGACTGACATGAAGGTCCCAGTGGTAATGGCTGGTTTTTAAACAAAACCTTTATGTAGCTTTTGTTTCAAATCAGTGGTTCGGAGCACATATCGTGCTGGCAAGGTCACGTGATTTCAGTAAATGTGGCTTTGCTGCAGTATATCATTACGGTTTGGAAACTATTTAGAAATGTACTCATTCTTCATTGAGGGGCTGATCTGTGTAACAGAGGGGTGTCCAAACTCGGTCCTGGAGGGCCGGTGTCCTGGAGAGTTTAGCTCCAACTTGCTTCAACACCTGCCAGGAAGTTTCTAGTATATATAGTAAGAGCTTGATTATCTGGTTCAGTTGTGTTTGATTAGGGTTGGAGCTAAACTCTCCAGGACACCGGCCCTCCAAGACTGAGTTTGGACACCCCTGGTGTAATACCATACAATTCACATGAATCATTTGCATTCACTTCGATTGTTCACTAGTAGAAAAAAACTAAAAACTGAACTTTAATAGTTTTAACGTGACCTCAGATCAAGTTTGTAGATGTTCTAAAGAATTGGAAAGTTCAAATGATAATACTAGTTTATTTATTGTCTCTTATTGACTGGGGTAAAGTTGGCTTTATTTTCCCCACATTCTGACTTTCTCTTTAATAAATTCAGAAAAGTATTCTCTGCAAATTATAAATAGTGAAATCATATTAGCAGCCAATGACCATCAAAGTACAACATTATTCAGTCAAATAAATAGTGCTAATGTTGTTTTGAAGTCATACTTATACATACATGTGATTTCAGATGAAGTATTCAAAGTAATTGTGGCATGGTAAACAATATAGGGAGCATGTCACAAGCTGTGACTGAATGAATGTGTAAATATATAACCAACTTTACCTCAATCTCTTATTGGCCTGAGTCCACCATTGAAACAAACAATATTACCATTGGAAATTGACAAATCACATATGCAGACACTTAATATTTCATGATATTAGATGATTAGCTAATTGCATTTAATATGTTATACTTTCAATTAAACATTTGCAAGGTAGAAAGGAAATTGTAATGCACATTTTGCTTGAGTTTTTCTTGCATTTACACAGCAATTGCATTACCTCACCCCCATTAAATTAAGGAAAACTCTAAATTCTATCATAAAACCCATGATATTTCAATTAGTATAATACAAAATGTTTTGCATCTTTGACCAATTGCCCTGTTGTTCCAAGCACACCCTCAAAGTCTCGTTTTCTTCCAATCTGACTTATTCATTCATTCATTTTCTTTCATTTATTAGGGGTCAACCAAGCGGAATGAACTGATAACAATTCCAGCATATGTTTTACCCAGCGGATGTCTTTCCAGCCACAACCCAGTACTGGTAAACACCCATACACACTCATCTTTGCACACACACACTCTCATACACAATGGCCAATTTAGTTCATCCAATTCATTTATAGCGCATGTCTTTAGACTGTGGAGGACATCAGTACCGGGGATCTTGGCAGTCCACATTTTAAAAAAATAAATGGTCCGGCCTTTGCCACATGGCCTCTACCTCTGCTGGTTAAAGTGTGGGAAAGCACTGTGTTGCAAAAATGTCAAATGTTCACAACTAACTAAGGCCCAATCCCAATTCTATTTTTGTATCCCTACCCCTTCCCCTTGGCCCTCAAAAAAAGTGTGAAGGGGACAGGCTCATCATCCGATGTCATCGCGATCTCTTGCTTCATATGAGATCAGACGATTGAGACTGCTGTAGTTATTCCAGTTGCGTTATTTCTGTTATTTATCTTCAGGAAATCACTGAAGGCATATATTATGTTATCATAACCATCTAATGTTGCAATAGGATTGGAAATATACTGTGCATTTACACTGTGGCCATATTCATCTATGTAAACACACCAAAAACAACATTATTAGAGGCTGAGAATGAGCTTTTTACAGTGTCTGGTATAATACCTGACACTGTAAAAAGCTCATTCTCAGCTACTAGAGTTTTCTGACAAGTTATTCGAGTGTCAGAATGTTTAGGACTGCTGTACAGGAGTTATTATTAGGGATTATAGATCGCAAAATGTATTGCTTTTTATTTTAGCATTTTTTTTTATAAAAGCATGTGCTTGTTTGTTGTAAAAATTCGTAAATTACAAAAAATACTTTAATAAATAGTTTAATAAATAAATAATTTGTGGCTCTCCTTACTTCCGGGTGCAGCGAAACTGCCGTTGTGGCTGGTGTAATCTAGGAAATTTTCTTACTCCTTGGTTTTGAGTGTGGTCCTGCAAAATCTTCGTTTTACGAAAATGTTTAAATCTTAGCACTACGCCTTCAAGCTAAAGAGAATTAGAACACCCCTACCCCTTCACGGGGATGCGCAAAACGAGGGGTAGGGCTAAGGTGAAGTACTTAGGGGTAGAATTGGGATTGGGCCCAACTCATTCATGTAGTAATACAACTATAGTAATATAAACTAATTACCCAATTACTGTAGTTTTTACATATAAGGTATGTTACATTACAGCACCAATGACTGTAGTAAAATCTAAGGTATTCATAAGTATTTACATTTATTTATTTCAACCGATCCTACACCTACACTCTCGTTCCAAGTAGGGATCAAACAAGTGATTCCTGCATGGGAGGCAAATGCTCGGAGGACGAGGCTATGAGAGTGAGACCCTTCTGCTGTATTCTTCAGGTGTACTCTGTTACACACTATACTACAATATGCTGTAGCAGTCTGTAAAAATAATTGTTTGTTGTAAATACACTAATTCACTTTAGTATGGTTCAAAAGCTTTTTACTATAAAATACTATTGTATTTTTTTAAACAGTAGACAATGTATGTAATCGACACCTAATCTCTCGCTATACACTTTACTAACCCATGAGGGTGTTTAAACCTTTGAATTAAAATTCAAAGCAGTCACGTGGGTATAGACGAAAATGAAGCTTCGGACGTCATTGATTACGTGATTATGGCTAAACGAGTCTAGCTCCGGTACACTGCAAGTTGTATAATGTTTTTAAACATGCTTCGAAGCCTTAGTGCACAACGTCACATCACTAAAGAAAATTTTTTTGTGTCTAAAAAAAAGAAGGCTCTTTTTATTTTTACATTTAGATGTAGTTAGAGGGTTATGGACTGAAAAAAGATACTGCACGGTAATCATGGTAGGCCTACTGGAACTTTGGTGCCAATTGGTTCTGGAATTTTAAAAACATACAGTACCTGCTAACATTTGAGCGCGTTCTTAAACACTGCTGATTGGCCATTGTGTTCAAGCTCAAAAGATGTTAGCGGGAAATGGACGATTTAAAAAAATTTCAGTACTGATTGATACCAAAAATCCAGTATCATGACAAGACTACTGTTAGGTCCCATGTTGGACCTGGTTGTTTTGGTTCTGTTTTGTGATTTGCATAGCCTGCATGATTCCTAATTTGTGGGTGGGCCATCTCACCTGAGACCCATTATGTGCCATCTATAAAGAGCCCCGCATTGGACGTGAGAGGATTAGCTGGACCCTCTTGTCTGTTGTTTTGTTCATTACCATGCACACACTCTTCACCATGACTTCCATTTATACTGATTCAGTAGCTTTAAATATCCTTTGTTAATTATGTCTTTTTTTAATAACTCATTTCTCTTTATAACTTTTGTGGTTCGCATTGTCTCTCTTGTTACAATTTTGAGCTGGTTGTAACATTACTGTATGGTAGTGATGGGAGAAGAAAAAGTAATCAAATTATTCATATTTCTGGAGGGTTCGAAATCAAAACACCACATGCTAGGGACACCTGCTGGTCCAAACGGTGCACATGCAACAAATTATCTCGAGTACAATTTACTTTTTCAAACACACTTACACTTAGCTTATCATCTAATATCATCGCCATTGATGTGATCCAAGACGATGGTATCCATAATGATGGTATCCATAATCCTGGACCAGGCTGTATCCTGAGCAGATGCTGTGGTGGTAATGGAGGAGTGGAGAGCATGAGACGGATTCCTGAAAAACCCAGTGACAGATGAGTCTTCGCATTTATCCCATGGGCCAGCATGAACACCCAGCGGTGACCTACTCACACCTGTAGCTTCTCCACCATGGACGTCCAGCGTTCTCCAGCCTCAGGCGCCTAGACTGCAGCTCTGCACAATATGTTTGGCTAGAGGAGAAATGGTGGTGCCCAAGTAAGCCTGGTTTCTCTCAATTTTTTTCCTTCACTTTCGTCAATTGGTGAAGTTTTGTTCCTCACCACTGTCTTGCTTGGTTGGGACTTGTGAAGCTGCGCATCAGATTTGCTCTTCAGTGTTTGGACTTTCAGCGGTGAAAATTAAACCACACTGAACTGAAGTAAACTGAACTTCAACTCTGAATACTGGACTGACATGGTTTCAATTTACTAAAACTTCTATGTTAAGCTGCTTTGACAATCTACAATGTAAAAGCGCTATAGAAATAAAGATGAATTGAATTAATGTCATGAAATATGAATTGTTTCTATAATACGAGTTATATCATCAATTTCCAAGGCTTATATTGTTTGTGGGCTCTGCTAAAAAGGACATCAAGAGGCTATAAACTAATATTCCATTTTGCTTCCCAAATATCTCACTAAAATAATATCTACAAATTCGTAAAACTGATCCAAGATCAGGTAAAACTTTGGAATCGGTTCAATAATTTACCACTGATTGGCAATCTGAGCGACCCCACATAATTTATATGTACTTAACGCTATTATTCAGATCATCCTCCAGGTACAAACAATTGGATTGTCAAAACAGTAATGACATAACGAAGCCCTGTTTACGGAAATCACATGACCTTGCCAATTTGAGACACACTCCGAATCACTGATTCAAAATAAAAGATTCATAAAGGTTTTAAAGCTTCATGAAGTAGTGCTTCGAAAACAGCCATCACTAATGTATGGGGTTCAGAGTTTCTCATGAAGTGAGGGACCTAAGGCTGCTAAAAAAAACAAATAACCAGTGTAAATATTAATAAAACACCTTCTTCGTGAGAAAAAAAGAGATACATTTTGAACAGTAAAAAGATTTAAAAAGATAACTTTTGCAAAGTTTAAGTAGTTTTTTTGGTCATCTACAAATATTTCATGCAACACCAATACGTCATCAATGTGGACTGTTTGCTGAGGTGGTGGATTAAAGGTAATACATTTTTTAATTCATTCATTCATTCATTCATTTTCTTTTTAGCTTAGTCCCTTAATTAATCAGGGATTGCCACAGCAAAATGAACCGCCAACTTATCCAGCATTTGTTTTATGCAGCGGATGCCCTTCCAGCCGCAACCCAACACCAGGAAACACCCATACACTCTTACATTTCCACACATACTTTACAGCCAATTTAGCTTATTCAATTCACCTATAGCACATGTATTTGGACTTGTGGGGAAACCGGAGCACCTGAAAGAAACTCACACCAGCATAGGGAAAACATGCAAACTCGTCACAGAAATGCCAACTGACCCAGCCAGGGCTCGAACCAGCACCCTTCTTGCTGTGAGGTGATCATGCTGCCCACTGCACCACTGTGCTGCCACATTCCTAAATAATACCAATAGTTTTGCTTCATGAGACAAAGTTTTAAAAGAAGCTGCAGTTATTAATTTTGTTATGCTATTTCTGAACAGCCAAGAACCTCAATTTTATAAGCCCACCCACATATCTGAGTGTAAATTAACAGCAAATCTTAATTTTCAGTGAGGTATCCCTTTATATATATAAAAAATAAATAAATAAAAAAAAACGCAACATGAACAGTGACTGATGTTATATAATAAGCATCTTTGCGCATATCTTATACTTGCATACATCTCTTATAGAGCCTTGTGTCTGAATACATTTGCATTCACTCCTTAATTTTATTCACTACCTCCTTTCACTGCAGACAGATTAATAATACACTCCCAACATAATATAGACAATCTCTGTCTGGCAGATTGTCATTTGGCTACACAAATTGGCGTTCCTCCTGTTTTGTCTTTCTCCTGAAGCCTATATATATATATCTTGACAAGCTCATGATCCAATAATGTGTCCTTTTTGGTAATATATATTTTTTTAAAATTCAGTTCTGTCAATCATAAAAATGTTTTGGTGTGCATGACATTATTATGGTGGCTTGAGATACCATATTGATATCTCACTTAAACAACTTATTCTTCCGAGACTAATTTTTAAGTCTATCTCCTCCTAAACCTTTCAAGCTATATCCTTCAAACTTAAGTCAGACCTTCAAACTGGTCGGACTAGGGTTGCTATATCTTTTCCAACTGATCTGACTTTTGGTATTCTGAAAACTGACTTAGAAATTTCGGAAAAGTCTCATAGACTTAACATTGGATCAAACTTTGTGAGCTCATAACTCTGCATCAGACTATCCTACAGACTAACACATGGCCTCATTTAACTCAGTCTAGCCAGCAGCCAATCACTGATGACCTTTTAAATTCCGAGTCACACCCTAGCAACTAATTTTACTAATTGGCTTAACATTGGATCAAACTTTGAGAGTCAAAATGTAAACATCAAGATGAAATGAGAGTTGTGATAGATTTGATATTCATATTTTGACATACAAGTAAAACAGCTTCACGAAAAAAACTAAGTAGATTAAAATTTGGTTGTGGTGTGCTATTGTTGGATCTCATGAGTGGTTGTTGGTCCTGTCTCCATAAAACAGTAAATCAGACATGAGATGTTGTTAAATAAGAATTGGGAAGCTATTATAATGAAAGATTAGATTTAGTATAGGGATTCAATGTACATCATGTTATTTTGACGTCCAATAACGACGTCAAAAGAGGTTGTGATTTGGTTGTTTTTAGGTTGCGTTGGAAAGTGACCAAAATGCAACATTTGTCCAACATTGGACTCGGTCAACCTGATTTTCATTTTCACACAAATGTTGGGGTACAATGCCAATCTTACGTCATGTTGACGTCCTGTGCCTGCTGGGATAAGCCAGAATATTATAGTATCCACAATGTAACAACCTACCACAACACACTCTTGGCAACTGCATATACACTTCAATATTTGTAACATTTTTTATATTTTCATATTTATTTACATTTAGTCTTTAAGCAGACACTTTTGTTCAAAGTTACTTACAATTGAGGCATTCAGTGATTCAACATGAAGAGGCAATACACACAATATATGCTAATTGTACGAAGAAACTGTTCATTCTTACAGAGTTAAGGGCTTGAGTAAGGAGGGGGGATTGTTTTTACAGGTGGTTTGTCAAGCCCACTCGCCTGTGTGAAGCACACTTTGTTTTGTAAAAAAAATTGTGTGGTGCAAATGTATGCAACATTGCATACTGTGCAAACGTGTGTGGTGCAAATGTTGGTAAAAGGGTCAGAGAGATGAAAGCATGCGTTTTCTACTGGTGGCTTGTCAAGCCCACTCACCTGTGTGAAGCACACACACACACACACACACACACACACACACACACACACACACAC
>CAIGQZ010032222.1:1275599-1296708 GCA_903798205.1 Danio tinwini | reverse complement strand
CACACACACACACACACACACACACACACACACACACACACACACACACACACACCATGCTGATGCAGATGCAGAACTCATACAAATTCATAGTTGGTCTTTGTCATCCATTAGTGAATAATTCTTAAGATGTCATGTGCTCAAGTAAACCGGTAACTTAAATGACATTTAAAAACAGGACTTTACTGCATCATCATCATCATCATCATCATCATCATCTTAATGGGGTAGTTCATCCAATGAAAATGTACAGTTAATTTATTCTCTATCAAGCCAATGAAAATAGGTGGCTGTGTTTTTCTTCAGTAGAAGGGGAGCATGGGGCACAAAAGTAACGTGGAGTAAAATGTAACAAAGTTAAGGTATTTGCTATTTTAAGGACGTCTTTCTGCCAATTATTGAAAAAGTACAAGGAAATTTGGATGGGAAATGCAGGATAAACCTCAGTTTGCAAGTACTGAGGCAATATACTATTTATTATAAACTAAATTAATTAAATGGTGTAAAATCTGACTTTTTTTTTTTTACATGTTACAACTAACCCTCTGTCTGTTAAATAGTCAAATTTTTACTCCTGGCACCTTTGGCAATGCTGCACAGAAACCACATGTCCGGCGATCATACTTTCAGTGCTCATTTGTATGAGAGGGTTGTGTGTTGTTGTTAAAAAAAAAAATAAATAAAAATAAATAAATAAATATAAAAATATAATAAAAAAATAAGGTTTGGGTAACCCCATTACATACAACCAAATAGTGTTACTTTGTGCCCCGCTCTCCCCAACTTTAAAAAAGATTTTTTTGCTGAATCCATGGTCCTTAGTGATTTGTTTAATGCAAGTAAATGGTCACCCATTTTTAGATTAAAAATAAAAATAAGCCCAAATCTATCACCGTGGCTCCAAATGAGGTCTTATAAAGCAAAATGATCACTCTGTGCAAGAAATTGGACATTATAATCATCATTATGTCAAGTGATCTGAAGCTTGTTTTTACTATTCTATTGCGCAGAGAATTATTTGCACTGTGATTTCAAGCTAATAATATTCAATTTCCTACACAGACAAACTGTTCTGCTTCACTAAACAGTGTGTCTTTAATAGCCATGGACTTTTTTGCATTTGTTTATAAAAAAAACAAAAAAAAAAACACACAATTCCTGGTCCCAACACAAATCGATTAAGTTAACTTAAATTTGAGTAGGTTGAACATGAAACAATTCGTCACGGTCACACAATGGGGACAAGGAAGGTTATCTCTTTTCATAAATTTATTCAAACAAGCAGTGGATTATTAAACAGGAGAAGCGGGTAAGTGATAGTCTTTGCAGATAAACAGATGAAATGTTGTTTACGATGTAAACAAGGAGCTTCAGTCAGACATATAGCATAAAAGTTACTTCCCTTAATAATAGCTTGTTCATCCACAGGTTTGAGAGAAAAGTCCACAGGAGAAACATCCACGGAAGAAGATGAGTCAGGGAGAAGGTAACGTGAACCATCTGACATCAATTCCAGCCACTGACTGACTGGAATTGCTGGGGTTATATGGGGATCGGTGATTGCTAGTGCAGGTGTGTCATATTAATATTCAGGTGAGAGTGCTCGGGTGTGATGAGAGGTGGCAGAGGAGGCGATGAGTGGTGCTGAGGGAATGTGATGGTGAGAGAGAAGGGTAAACGGAGCAGCAGGAACCAGCCGGGGATGTGACACAATTAGGTTGTCTCAAAAAAATCTGAAGAATTGTGTTGTTTCAGCTCATTTTAAATAAGTAGTTTGAACAAGTAGCAATAATAATATAAATTGAATGTTTTATCAATCACCAAGAACCACAATCTCAGCTAAAAATCTTTTTTAAAGTTCTGCTGAAGAAAAAAAGTCACCATCTTGCATGACCTGTTCGTTTAAGAGGTAACTCTACAGCCACGGAAATTATGCAAATGTTGTTTTCCCAAAAGTGAAGCCTGTCATATCTAAATGTCATTGCTGATGCATTACCTGCTACACAATTTGACCATAATCATGCTATGAATCCAGATGGTACCTGTTTTATTGTTGTTTATTGAATGTTCATAGCTTTATTTGGATTATTGATTAATTAAATGTCACTCTCTGGCACTCTGACTCCTGCGGTGATATCTTCATATGATCCACTTTCACTTCAGCATCTGATTGGCATACATTACCGAAACAATAGCTTTATACATGCAAAGCAGGACTATATTATCTTTGTTATCCTTCAATGTACATCTGTGCTGAACGGAATCACTAGCTATGTTTCCATCCAATGATGCTATGTAGATTTATGCACAAAACTGGATTATGCTTAAAATATTTGCTAATTAAGCACTGTTTCCATCCAATAAGTCAAAGAGAACTAAATCATCACTTCCCAATAAACTGGCACCAAATATACATTAAATCTAGGGCTGTGCACAAAATATCGATACATCTAACTATCGCGATAATTTCTTTTGCGATAGTGTATCGAAAGTCCAACCTCAAGTATCGATTTAAGTTGTGCCAAATGACCTCCTCCTCCGCTCCTGTAAATGTCGCTAACTCGCGATCAACAAAACGCCAGGCAGTACGGTATCAGAAGTAAGCAAGAGTGAGCATGGCATAAAATATAAAGGTGCCTCCAGCTTTTAGAGCTGACGTGTGGCTGCACTTTGGTTTTAACGCTAAACCAGGGAGTACTGAATTAGACAAAAAAAAATGCTATTTGTAAGCTTTACAATATATACTGTATAGTTCTCTGTTCAATCACACTGTGCAGTTCTAATGAACTGGAATGGATGGAAAATAAATTGAAATTGGAATTTTTATTTGTCTGCCGACTTCATCAAGTTGTCAATATAATGTGACACACATACTAATACAAACTATTGCAATATATCACAATATTTATTGTATCGCAATATATTGTGATAAATTGTATCGTGACCAATGTATCGTGATATGTATCGTATCGTGAGGCCCTTGCCAATACACAGCCCTAATTAAATCTGTTGTTTTACTGATGGTATAATGGATATGTGTAACCTTTTAACACAAAACCAGTCATAATTGTATCTTTGGCAATTTGTTTTTAAAGGGCACCTATGGTGAAAAATCTACTTTCCAAGCTGTTTGGACAGACATATGTCTAGGTATAGTGTATATACTGTCATATTGGGATGATATAAACACACCCAGTCCTTTTTTTTCAACTTAACAACATAAAAATGGTGGACCAATTAGAGCGGTTTTGAGACTGACCACAACTTGACATAGGAGTGCGGTCCCCCCCGCCCACCAATATTGATTGACAGCTGCGTATTAACATGTCTCTGTAGTAACGTTTGTAATCATATCCACAAGACAGGATGTGTGCAAATCAACCCTAAATAAAAGGTCTGTTCAGTTTAGGATCATCAATCATCATCAAATGTGATCAAGAGTGAGTTTGACGAGTTTAAAATGTTTTAAAACAGTGCATGTGTGTAATGAATTACAGCGATTTACTTCAGCTTTACTTCATCAACACAACCGCGTGTCAGAACAACAATAAAAGACGCTTCAATCCCGGTTTGTGGACGTTAAATCAGTAATATTTTGTACATTTACATAACAGATATCCATACAGCAGTGGAGATTAACCTGTATCCTGTCACATTTGCGTGCAAAGACAGTGCAAAGCTAAACGCGCGCTGTATGTATGTGCGTGTGTGTGTCTGCGCTGTGTGTGTGTGTCTGTGTGTGTGCGTGAACTTTGTAACGACATCGTGTGTGATTCATCCTGCAGCTCCACACAACAAATGCACCAAATAATCATTGATAAAGCTCTTACTGTAGTTTTTGTCACAAACGTTACGTGAGATTTGCTTCCTTTATGTCTGTGTCTGTTGTCTGAGGCAGCCGAGGGCGGAGACTGAGGCACGCGCGGCAGGCACGTGGAAACGGTGGGCGGGGAGGACTAGCCTTAAAGGCGCAGTACACAAAAACAGCAAAAATCTATTGAGAGCTATAAAACACCATCTAGTGAAAGCTATAATAAATAATCTGATGGGTGTTTTGAGCTGAAACTTTACAGACACATTCTGGGGACACAAAAACCTAGGTGCCCTTTAAATTGAGATTCATACAGGGTGAATAAATTATGTTTTAGGTGATGTATGGTTTGTTAGGATAGGAGTAAGGTTAGGTTAGAGTTTAAATTATCTTGGTTTAATTGTTTAAGATGTAAGAGATAATGTTAGAGAGAGGCTATTTGTCCTGGCTTGAGCTGCATTTCTAGCACAGTTGTTAGCAATATTGTCTGAATTGATGGAATTGGGAATGTTGGAAAGATATAGATAGGTTTTAATCCATTATGCCTTTCCTTCTGGAAAGGACTTTAGTGGTAATAGTGTTTATTTTCAGCATGATAATGTTCTGCTAATTGCAGTGAAATCTTATTTGAAGAAAGAAAACAGCTGAAGAAACACAGACAGTCATGAAATGGCCTCTACAAGGTCCAGACCTGAATATTATAGAGGCTGTATAAGATCACTTGAACAGAAAAAGAAAGATAAGGTACTCTGAACCCAACCCAGGTTCATTCTGAAAATGTACCACTATATACATTTCAGGAGAGTGCCAAATACGTCCCAGGAGGTCTGTTTTTTTGCTGTGTTTGTTCTCGCGAATCCACCAGAGGCTGCTGTGTACGCTTTGTGAGATCTCAAATTTCTCTTGCAAGTGCCATTTGCGCCTGCTGTTCTCACGTAAATCCACCAGAGGCTGCTGTCAACTGACTGACTGATTGACTGACTCACTCTTTTCCTTCCCTAAACCCAACTGACAGTTTTAAAAAGCAATCCAGAAAAAGAAAAGCCCTCGCCTGATTTTTACCACGTTTTCAGATTCTACCACATTCTCACCCTGTTATTTAGTTGTTTATTTTATTTTCTGGCTTCTGTTTTTGTCTTACCTTCTCCCTGGAACCGTTCTTTGCTGGACTTGAACACCACTGTCGTGGTCAAACTACTGGACAAACTGGTAACAGCGTGAAAACCGTCCACATGGAGGTAAGTGGTCAGCTGTCAATAATCCCTGCAGGGTGGCCCCCGCATTTTGCGCTACGCCACAGGTCATACCTCCCCGTAGCATTTGTTTTAAAGACCAAATGCGGCCATATGTACTTCTGACTACATAATTCTGGTTATCTCCAGAAATGTATATAGGGCTACGTACGGTCTCCTTTTTATCAGCTCAAACTAGTCTGGCCATTCTCCTCTGACCTCTGGCATTATCAAGGCATTTGGGCCCACAGAACTGCCGCTCACTGGGTATTCTCTGTTTCTCTGCCCATTCTCTGTAAACCCTAGAGATGGTTGTGTTTGAAAATCTCAGTAGATCAGCAGTTTCTGAAATACTCAGACCAGCCCGTCTGGCACCAACAACCATGCCACGTTCAAAGTCACTGAAATCACCTTTCTTCCCCATTTTGATGCTCGGTTTGAACTGCAGCAGATCATCTTGACCATGTCTACATGTCATAAATGTATTGAGTTGCTGCCATGTGATTGGCTACTTAAAATTTGCATTAAAGAGCAGTTGTACAGGTGTACCTAATAAAATGGCCGGTGAGTGATTTCATGCACATTTTTTTCTTATCGAATAAAGAGTTTATCAATTGTGCACATTCATTTTTTTTTACTGTGCAGATTTTATTCCGAAGTAATAAAGAAAAAGCAAATGCAGACTCTAATCTGCATTTTTTTGCAAAATGCTTTGATTTCAGTCTTTCTGGATTTTCCGGCTTACATAACAGCTAATACATAAATTATCCATCTCAAATCAAACTGTAAAAACGAGCCTGTGTTGTGTGTATTGCTATTAATAAATCAGGCTGTGTTAAAATGCTGCTGTCAGGCTTACAGAGATTGCACGAATGTTGAGAGCTCTGCATGACTAATAAACAATGAAGTTATGCTGGAGGCGGTTGTGTACATGACTCTCATTTCAGTGTAACAATGCACTAATGGCATTTACATCTGTTCATTTAGTATAGCTTTTATCCAGAGTGATTTAAGAACAAGTACTGCTACAACAAGAGGAATTTATCCCCTGAAGGCATTAAAATACTGGAAGTTTATAGGCTATCTAACACAAACTCATCATAGGTGTGAAATTAGATTTTATTTGGTACACTTTTGGAGAAGACTTTATAAAACCACGACCCTGGCAGGACTGAAACCTGCAATCTTCTGATTCGAAGTCAGACGCCATTAGGCCATGAGGCCCCTCAATAATGTATTCAGCATGAAAAAGACATCAATACCCCCCAAAGAAGAACGAGAGAAAAAAAAAAACACATGGGGTCTTCAAATCATAGTCATCATATTATGATAATAAAGAAGGCCTATGCTGCGTCCCAATTTGCATACTATGCCCTAAAAGTATGTACTTTTTTGTGAAGGAAAAATGTATACTTTTGAGTATGCAAACTTTGGGACATTCTACTTCCTCATTAACAGATGCTTATGAGCCCTGTCAATAATCCACACATCATCTACATTTCTTTCATCTTTCATCCACGTTTTACATACCTTATTGGAGACAAATAACAAGGGGCGTCAGCTTCAACACACTGCATAGAGTGGAGGAACTATGACGTCACCTTGTAGGCGAATCGGCTGCTAGCATAAAACTGGTTCCCTCTATAAAATCCCTATAGGATTTTCCCATAGGCTTTTTGAAAATTGCAAATAATAAGCTCTGTGTTCAAACACTGTTCATTACACTTACACGTTATGTCCAGCCGGATAATCCTCAAACGAAAATACAATTTTTAGTACTTTTGGATCTTGAATGCAAACGCAAGAACTGAAAAGCTAACATTAGGCTATAAACAGACTACAGCCTTCGGTGCGCTCGCCTGTGAGGTCAGCACCACCCTGCTACAGACAACTCTTCAAGCATGATCCATGACAATGATTTACGCTTTCGGTTTATTATATTATAATCCACGCTATATATTATAAACAAATAAATACGCAAAAGCACATAGACCTCTGTGCCTTTTGGATAGTTTATATGTGGGAAATACATTTTGTTTTGCTTTACGGTTGTTGTAAAAGTTTTAAAACTGTATGTTTAAATGTGCCTACATAGTATTATCATAAGACATGTTTAAGTGTATAACTCGCGTGCATACAGCCCGCTTACCTTATAACAGACGACAGAAATGAGGCATGAGGGACAAGTCTAATGTTATATGCCTGAAAGTTCCATCACGGGCACAGAACAACATTCAATATACTTTTTTTGTCACAGAGTACAGCAAAAAGCAGCCCATACAGTCACATATGCGATACATTTTAAGGAGGAATGTAAATACTGTAGTTATGACAGAGTTAAATGTGTTCAGATGAAAAAAAAACGACGAAAAATCTATGGATCACGTTAAAATGACAGTTAACATGTATGTGGTTTTACACATTTATTCACAAGTTTGCACTACTGACAGCAGGAAAGAGACAGGCTGCACTGGTAAGCAGTATCTTCATAATATTGTTTCATTAAAATAAATGATCAACAAATGAACCTGTCTTGACAGTCTTTACAAGTGAAGGCATTATCTACACACAATATAAATTCCTAATTAGAAAAATACTACAAACTATAAAATACTATTCATGAAAATACTTTAATCACAGACAAATCCAAAAGCCCAACACAAGCGAGCTGCAGTGCGCTCCAGACCAGTTCAGCTGGATGACGTATAATGTCTCCGACACCGCCTGTAGTCCCGATTAGCAGCTTGACAGCAACCGTCTTTTTAAAGAGGCGAAACCGATTTTAAAAAACAAGAGTGTGATGTGTTTTATGTCGTAGAATAAAACGTGAAAGTATTTTGAGTTTGTGTTAGCCACAGACCTTATTTAAGCGCTTTAACTGAAATCCCATTGAAAAAACCCATTGACTTTGGGACGAGGGAAGCGGAACTGCTAAAATGCTAACTCGCTTCCGTGTTTTTGCATACAAACTGACGTCATAGTTCCCCCACTCTATCTGCTTGTTAAGTGTGACGTTACGCAAAGGAGCTTTCGGGTCCAATCGCTCTATGAAACTGAATAGACTCATCAAATGCTAATAATAAACATTTATAAAGCGCTGTAATACTTTCGAAAATCACGATCGCAATATATATGTCCATCGCAATATATATGTCCATCTGATGGCCAGAAAGTGATAAATTTTTTATAAATTAATACAATTTTGGTATTTGAGATGCAGCAAGCCCAGTGATTGTTGTTTACGCTATGACTTTATATAAAATTCACTTTAATGTGTGATATGAATAAAAAGTGATCATAAACTAATATTTAGTCAATTCAAATGAGTGGCGGCTTGGACCCGGAAATAGTATTACATACGTCACCAACACGTCACCACTTAACAAGCGGATTGTGGATCCGTCGGTGCCACTTCAGTGGCGTTGATCGCTGCAGAAGTTGAGAGTTTCTCAACTTTTCAAGTGCCGACAGAAGCGCCAGCCAATCAGATCGCTGTATGCAAATACACCAGTTCAGACAGTAGCCGATTGCTGACTAATTTCATTGTCTGACGCTGCTATGACGATAGCGTCAGCCCCAACTTCAGATACGCCCTCTGTCAAGTGTTGATGCTGAAGCCCCATAGACTGTACTAATCACCTGAGGACTGGGGGAAGGGGTTAAATTCGATGAGTTTTCCGCGAGAAATGACAAACCGGGAGGTGGGTCTTAAATACAGCACACTCCCAGGAAAGACGGGAGTGTTGGTAGGTGTGCAGATAACATTTTAATTAAAATGTCATGTTTTCTTTATTTAGTTTTTGTGTTTTATGAGTAGCTAATGCTGCAAACTGGATTGAAACACTTGAATTATATTAGCCTATCATAATCACGACTATGATTGCAGACAGCGTGTAGAAAGGTATCGGGTGTCACGTGATCGCATGTTTTTTTTTCATAAATTTTTTTGACACAGTCCGCCTTTTTAATGTTGATTGAACAATGAAAGCCGGCCTCGTGGCCTAATGGATAAGGTGTCTGACTTTGAATCAGAAGATTGCAGGTTCGAGTCCTGCCGAAGTTGCAGTTTTAAGACTGTTGATTGAACAATTTGGCTTCCATTCAAAGATATGTACTCGCAAAATATCAACAGAATATAACGCATTAACAGGGCCGGCGCGTCCATAGAGGCGACCTAGGCGGCCGCCTGGAGCGGCATAATAATGAGGGCGGCAAACGCGCCCCGCCGCCCAACCCAACTTACTGACTTTCATCCACAACATCAACAGAACACTTGCATAACAGGGGTCTGGCATAATAGTGAGGGCGGCAAACGCGCCCCGCCACCCAACCCAACGTACAGACTCATCCGCAACATCTTCACTTTCGGGTTGAGGCCGGCGTGCTAGTGTATTGCCTAGAGCGGCAGTTCGGCTTGCTCCGGCCCTGCGCATTAAGCGTTATCAAAGCCTATTTAGGGCTATATGTTTGGGTTAATCTTCCAATTCATAACCGTTAAAGGGTCAGTTCACCCTAAAATTTTATATAACACAAATGTAGCTAATGCTGCAAACTGGATTGAAACACTTGAATTATATTAGCCTATCATAATCACGACTATGATTGCAGACAGCGTGTAGAAAGGTATCGGGTGTCACGTGATCGCATGTTTTTTGTCATTCATTTTTTTTTTACCCTTTCTGCCTTTTTTATGCTGATTGAACAATGAAAGCTGGCCTGGTGGCCTAATGGATACGGCGTCTGACTTCAAATCAGAAGAATGCAGGTTCGACTCCTGCTGGGGTCGCAATTTTAAGACTGTTGATTGAACAATTTGGCTTCCATTCAAAGATATGTACTGGCAAAATATCAACAGAATATAACGCATTAAGCGTTATCAAAGTCTATTTAGGGCTATGTGTTTGGGTTAATCTTCCAATTCATAAACGTTAAAGGGTCAGTTCACCCTAAAATTTTATATAACACAAATGCAGCAGACGCAGTAACCTTCCCAATGGGAAAAATACTATGGATAATAGAGGTTACTGGTTTCCAGGTTTCTTCAAAATATCTTGTTTTGTGTTTAACAGAAGAAAGGCCTAAAAGACCGAGCATCTGGATCTGCTCACACGTCAATCTAAACAAGTCAATTTAATCTTCATTTCAACATTTTGAAGGTCGCTGGTTCAAGTCCCGGCTGGACCAGGCAGCATTTCTTGATAAGCGTTGAACTAACAACCCACCTCATAAAAAGTAGATGTTACGAAACACCAATATGGTGCGGCTAAATATCAACTTAAATAAAAAAGTTATACTTTTTTTAAATCTGAAATTTCAAGTGTTTCAATCCAGTTTGTTGCATTAGCTACTCATAAAACACAAAACACTAACCTAAATAATGAAAACATGACACATTTAATTAAAATGATATTTATAGACGGTTTTAAAAACACTGGTTAAATTTAATAGAGGAATTCTAATTAGAAATTATCTATAATTTGAACTATAAATAATTATCAAAAAGTAAAAATTATGATTTTTTTATGTTTAGACTTTAACAGAGCGAGTTATTCACATAGCAGATGTTGTTATAGACTGAAGATTATAGTTTATTTTAACCAGAAAAGGTTTGTTTTTGTAATCGCTAGTATTTTAACTCAGTGCACCGGGCTCGTGATTCATGATTTTTCCGTTTTATAATTATTTAGTTCTAATTATAGATAATTTCTAATTTGAATTCCTAGAAATACGTCCACAGATAACATTTTAATTAAAATGTCATGTTTTCATTATTTAGTTTATGTGTTTTATGAGTAGTTAATGCTGCAAATTGGATTGAAACACTTGAAATATCAGTTTAAAAAAAAGTATTATAATCGTGACTATGATTGCAGACATCAGCGCAGAGAAAGGTATCTGGTGTCAAGTGACCGCATGTGTTTTTTTTTTTTTTTGTTTATAATTTCTGCCTTTTTATGCTGATTAAAACAATGAAAGGTGGCCTTGTGGCCTAATGGATAAGGCGTCTGACTTCGGATCAGAAAATTGTGGGTTCAAGTCCTACCAGGGTCGAAGTTTTAAGAGTGCTGATTGAACTAATTCCCTGCCATTTAAATCCGCACACTCCCTAGATAGCAACAAATTCATTTATAAACTGTAACATCAGTGTAAGTAAAGTCTGTTTGAGGCTTTCTGTTTAAGGTATAACTCCCCCTTCCAAATTCATAACCTTTAAAGGGTCAGTTCACCCAAAATATGTTGAACACCAAAGCAGATATTTTGATGAAACCATTGACATTAATAATAGGAAAAATACTATGGAAGAGAATGGTTACCAGTTTTTAGGTTTCTTTAAAACATCAGCTTTGTTGTTTAACAGGAGACAAACTCAAAATGTTTCTTTAAGGCTTGAACACAACTGCACTGACCTCCTAATTCCTTCCAGGTTGCAGTTTTATAAAGATATCTTGTTATTAAAGAGCCAATCTGCTTGTAAATCTAAACAACTAATACTTCCACATTAGCTTTGCCTTTGTTTACATGGATAAGAACATGACAGTCCTCTCAAGATTTGCAAAGCTTTTGGTTTGTGTAGGAACTCAAAATTCAGTATTATTGTGTCTTATTCTACCACCCCTAAAGCCTTTCACTGACAATAAAAATACAACTTTTCTTTTGGTAATATTTGGCGAACAAATTGTAAATAATCATAAAACATATAAACCATGACGTTTTTTATGTTTAGACTTAACAGAGCGATTTATTCACATAGCAGACGTTGCTATAGACTAAAAGTTAATTGTATCCAGAACAGGTTCTTTTTTGTAACAACTAGTATTCTGGATCAATGCACTGGCCTTGTGGCCTAATGGATAAGGCATCTGACTTCGGATCAGAAGATTGCAGGTTCGAGTCCTGCCAGGGTCATAGTTTTAAGACTGATAATTGAACTACTTCCCTGCCCCTCAAATCCCCATATACCAACAGAATTCCATTGTAAATTCCAACATCAGTGTAATTAAAGCCTATTTTTGCTCACTGTTTAAGGTAAAACTTGCCCTTACAATTCATAACTATTAAAGGGTCAGTTCACCTAAAATATGTTGAACACCAAAGCAGATATTTTGATGAAACCATTGACATTATTAATAGGAAAAATACTATGGAAGAGAATGGTTAGCAGTTTTCAGGTTTCTTCAAAATATCAGCCCATGCAGTCACATATGCTGTACATTTTAAGGAGGAGTGTAAATACTGCAGTTATGACAGAGTTAAATGTGTTCAGATAAAAAAAAGGACAAGAAATCTATTGATCATGTTAAAATGACAGTTAACATGTATGTGGTTTTACACATTTATTCACAAGTTTGCACTACTGACAGCAGGAAAGAGACAGGCTGCACTGGTAAGCAGTATCTTCATAATATTGTTTCATTAAAATAAATGATCAACAAATGAATCTGTCTTGACAGTTTTTACAAGTGAAGGCATTATCTACACACAATATAAATTCCTAATTAGAAAAATACTACAAACTATAAAATACTATTCATGAAAATACTTTAATCACAGATAAATCCAAAAGCCCAACACAAGCGAGCTGCAGTGCGCTCCAGACCAGTTCAGCTGGATGACGTATAATGTCTCCGACACCGCCTGTAATCTCGATTAGCAGCTTGACAGCAACCGTCTTTATAAAGAAGCGAAACCAATTAAAAAAAAATGAGGAGTGTGATGTAACTGATGTGTTTTATGTTATAGAATAAAACGTGAAAGTATCTTGATTTTGTGTTAGCCACGGACCCCAGCAAACATGCTACTTTGGAGCCCCTAAGGGACCCATGTGGGCAGCACACTGTGGGCCCAAATACCGGCGTGAAATGTGGGGCACTTGTGGGCCCCACACTATGGGGCATGTGTGGGCCCCCATTGGGACAGCCCAAAAGTCTGGGCTGATTGTGGGCTATCCCACACTAATCAGAGCGGGTTAGCCCACAGTCAGCCCACACTTTTGGGCTGTCCCCAAGGGGTTCCACACGTGCCCCACACTTCATGCAAGTGTGGGCCCAGATACCAGCGTGAAATGTGGGGCACGTGTGGGACCCACACTGTGGGGCATGTGTGGGCCCTCTTTGGGACAGCCCAAAAGTGTGGGCTGACTGTGGGCTAACTTGCTCTGTCCCAAAGGGGCCCCACAAGTACCCCACAGTGTGGGTCACACAGTCAGCCCACACTATTGGGCCCACAGTGAAAAAGGAAAAATCCAATGGGCCCCACATAGGCTGACCCATATGGGGCCCACATGGGTTTTTTGTGGGCAAGCCCACAGAAAAACCCATGTGGGCCCCAAAGGGGAAAATATTTGTGGGGCCTTCATGGGCTACCCCACATGGGGCCCATATGTGTTTTTCTGTGGGATTGTCGTGCCCACAGTGTCCCACAGTAAACCCACACTTACCCACAGTGGGCCCACACTGGCATGTTTGCTGGGACCTTACTTAAGCGATTTAACTGAAATCCCTATTGACTTTGGAACGAGGGAACCGGAACTGCTAAAGTGCTAACTCGCTTCCGGGTTTTAACATACAAATTGACGTCATAGTTCCCCCACTCTATACCCCCCAAAAAGGACAAAAAAAACCCACACGCGGTCACGTGACACCCGTTACCTTTCTCAGAACTGTCTATAAATCAGTCATCATTATGATAATACAGAAGGCCTATGCTGTGTCCCAATTCGCATACTACGCCCTAAAAGTATGTACTTTTTTGATGCCTTTAAGGAAGCAAGCTTTGGGCATTCTACTTCCTCATTAACAGATCCTTATGAGCCCTGTCAATAATCCACACATCATCTACATTTCTTTCATCTTTCATCCACGTTTTACATACCTTATTGGAGAAGCAGCAGCAGGTTAATCTCCCATTCACAAATCTTTCATGCAGAGAAATCTCCTCAGGTCTTTGGATAATTATGCATTCAGACGGTAATGTCCAAACACGTCTTTATATAAGTTCAATATTTTTGTTGCAGAAAAAATATAACATAAAACACGATTAAAATATTTTCCAGTGGGCTAGATATTAATTAACAGTCATACAAACATCTTTACTGAAGCCTCTCTACTTGACGGTTGGTCTCGCGCGTCCACCATGTTTGTAGTTTATTTACGCTTTTCACCCGCGTTTGTAGTTCTAATCGAATTCACGTCCAACGCTTAATGTACTGTGAGCAATATCAGCGGTTAGAGTATGGATGGTTCTATACTTAAAATTTTTTACCTGAAATAGTAAACCATCTGGGAAACTTTGGCAAACTCTTATCAACATAGTATGATTTGGAACATGCTAATTCTATTTTCAAATACTATTTAGGACGTATAGTATGCGAATTGGGATTCAGCATTCAGGAAGGGGGGGGGGTCACAAGGGGCGTCAGCTTCAACAAACTGCATTGTGGATCTGTTGGCGCTACTTCAGTGTTGAAATATGTTGAACACCAAAGCAGATATTAAAAAAAATGAAAAAACCATTGACATTAATAATAGGAAAAATACAATGAAAGAGAATAGTTAGCAGTTTTCAGCTTTTTTTTTTTTTTTAAATATCAGCTATCTTGTTTAACAGAAGAACTAAACTCAAAATGTCTCTTTAAGGCTTGAACACAACTGCACTGACCTCCTAATTTCTTCTGGGGTTGCAATTTTATAAAAGCATCTTGTTATTAAAAAGCCAATCTGCTTGTAAATCTAAACAACTAATACTTCCACATTAGCTTTGCCTTTGATCACATAGATATATATTTTTTTTTTATTCAGCAAACATGACAGTCCTCTCAAGGTTTACTAAGTTTTTGGTTTGTGTAGGAACTCAAAATTCAGTGCCCTACTCATTCTAACACCCCTAAAGCCTTTCACTGACAATATAGGTACAACTTTTATTTTGTACTATTTTGCAAACAGATTATAAATAATTATAAAACATATTAACCATGAGGTTTTTTAATGTTTAGACTTAACAGAGCGATTTATTCACACAGCAGACATTGCTATGGACTAAAGATTATAGTTTATTTTAACCAGAAAAAAATATTCATCATTTTTACGTTTTATAATTATTAAGTTCTAATTATAGATAATTTCTAATTTGAATTCCTAGAAATACGCCCACAGATAACATTTTAATTAAAATGTCATGTTTTCATTATTCAGTTGTTGTGCTCTATGAGTAGCTAATGCAACAAACTGGATTGAAACACGTGAAATTTTAGAAAAAAAAGTGTTAGCTTTCGTTATTAGTGACTTTAATTGCACACAGCGCAGAGAAAGGTATGGGTATCACGTGACCGGATGTTTTGTTTTTTTCCGCTAGGTGGTCTATCTTTTCCAGCTTTTTCATGCTAAACGAATCAGTTGAGGGTCTTGTGGCCTAATGGATAAGGTGTCTAACTTCAGATCAGAAGATTGCAAGTTGGAGTCCAGCTGGGGTTGCAGTTTTAAGAGTGCTAATTGAATAATTTGCCTGCCATTCAAAGACATGCACCTGCTAAATATCAACAGAATTCACTAGTAAGATTTAATAGAACGCATTGAGAGTTATCAAAGTCTTTTTAAGGCTAAATGTTTGGTATAACTCGTACATACAATTTATAACCATTAAAGGGTCAGTTCACCCAAGATGTTGACACCAAAGCAGATATTTTGAAGAAACCCTTGACATTAATAATAGAAAACAATACAATTGGAAGATAATGATTATCAGTTTCAGCTTTCTTTAAAATATCAGCTTTCTTGTTTAACAGAAGAAATAAACTCTAAATGTTTTATTTAAAGGCTTGAACACAACTGCACTGACCTCCTAATTCCTTCCTGGGTTGCTGTTTTATAAAGGCATCTTGTTTTTAAAGAGCCAATCTGCTTGTAAATCTAAACAACTAATACTTCAGCAGTACTAAAACCTGCTCATTTCTGAAATTGCAATTACATTAGCTTTGCCTTTGCCTATAGATATCCTAGTTTATTTATTTATTTATTCAGCAAACATGACAGTCCTCTCAAAGATTTGCAAAGCTTTTGGTTTGTGTAGGATCTCAAAATTCAGTATTACTGTGTCTTATTCTAATATCCCAAAAGCCTTTTACTGACAATATACAACCTTTTTTTTGTACCATTTTGCAAACACTACTTACAGCTTGTGCAGGATTTGTGTGCGCAGTTGCAAAACTCAATAATTTTTGTTCCACAGACTAATACTTGTTAGCGTGGCATCTGTAAAAAGTACACAGATACTTAATATCACAACATCCTAATAGGTATTTCTACAATTCACTATAACTCATTTATTTGGGTTTAAACCAGGAGTACATTCTGGTGTAAGCATTAAAGGGCACCTATTTTTACCCCTTTTTCCAGATTTAAGATTAACATAAGTCTTTCATGTCTCCAGAATGTGTCTGTAAAAATTTCAGCTGAAAACACCCATCAGATTATTTATTATACCTTTCACAATATTCGATTTTCTGCTCTTAACAACCATGCTGTTTTTGTTGCCTGTGCCTTTAATGCTAGTTCTCTCCACCCATTTCAATTCAATTCATCTTTATTTGTATAGCGCTTATACAATGTAGATTGTGTCAAAGCAGCTTCACATGGAAGTTTATAGTGAATTGAAACAGTGTCAGTTCAGTTTTCAGTGTTTAAGATCAGTTCAGTTTAGCTCAGTTCAGTGTGGGTTAATAATAACTACTGAGAGTCCAAACACTGAAGAGCAATTCCATCGATGCACAGCTCTACAGATCCCGAACCATGCAAGCCAGTGGCGACAGCGGCGAGGAAATAACTTCACCAATTGGCGAAGGTAAAAAATAAATAAAAAAAAAACCTAGAGAGAAACCACGCTCAGTTGGGCACGACCATTTCTCCTATGGCCAAACATCTTGTGCAGAGCTGCAGTCTAGGCGCAGAAAGCTGGACCTCAGCGAAGACTCGTCTGTCCTTGGAGCATCACAGGAGTCTCACCCATCGTTCCCACAAGCCTGTCAGAGTGTGCTTTACATTAATTAAGATATTAACCTAACTTATCTTTGCGTTCAGCCAAAGCATGTTACCTGAAAACAAGTTACAGCTTCAAAAGACCAAAGTCGGGGAATATGTAGTTAGATATAGACAACAAGATTAATTAAATATCACGTTTAACAAATATAGTGAGATTAGATCCAGCGGTAGATCCGTGATGAACAGTCTGACGTGCACAACTCTCATATGGGTATGCGCTCAAAGCACGCAGCAGTGCATGTCTAAGAGTGTGTGTGTGGTCACGTGATGTGCATTTTCACCGTTTTAATGTAGACGGAGAGCTGTTCAAAAACGCTGGGTGAAATGCTAGTGTGGACGTGGAGCGTTTTCAGTCTAAAACGCTTTTTTAAAACGAAAAAACATATTAGTGTAAACGGGGCCTCAATCTCTGCCTTGGCTGCGTCAGATAACCAGTACATTGACAGACATGAAGGAAACAGATCTCATGTAATGTTTGTGAGAAATAAGAACTTTCCTATTGTTTATATGATGTATTTGTTGTAGAGTTAATTCAAGCCTTTCTGCAATGATGAGTCACACACAATGTCGTTACAAAGTTCACACATACAGCAGACACGGACAAATTTTGTTTAAATTTGCACTGTTTTTGCACGGCAAATGTAACAGAATACATGTTAATATCCACTGCTGTATGAATATCCATGATGTTAATGTACAAAATAAACCTGATTTAACGTCCACAAACCGGGATTGAAGCGTCTTTTTTTATAATTGTACTGACACGCAGCTGTGGTGATAAAGACAGTATAATCACTGTAATTAATTTTAAACATGCACTGATTTAAAAACATTTAAACTTGTAAAACTCATTCTTGATCACATTTGATGATAGTTGATGATCACAGAGAGCTGAACAGATCTTTTAATCCCGGTTGCTTTGCGCACATCCTGTCTTGTTGATATGATTATACACTTTACTACGGAGACATGTTAATACATGGCTGTCAATCAATTTGGTGGGTGGAAAAACTGCATTCCTACATCATGTTGCGGTCGGCCTCAAAATAGGAGGGATTTGGATCCTATTTTAACATCGGGAAATAAAAAAAAAGAGACTTTTTGTGTTTCTATCACCCCAATATGACCTACACACAGTTCTGTCTAAACAGCTACCAAAGGTTGATTTTAATCATTGGTGCCCTTTAAAGTTTGGTTATACTTTAGAGTAAGACTCCATTAATGTTAGTTAACTTATTTACTAACATGAACTTAGAATTTATAACACTAACGTTAATAAAGATGAATGAGTAAACTTTCATAAATGTATGGTCAATTGTTGGTCATGTTAATAAATATATATATATATATGCACACTTACACAAATACAGTTTTTAACAGCTGTATTTTTCGCACGCCAATACCATGTTTGTTTTAGAAATAAAAAAGCAAGACTTCATTATCTCAATCTCATTTCATTAATTTTCCTTTTATTTTTGGCTTAGTGTCTTTATTAATCTGGGGTCACTACAGCGGAATGAACCGCCAATATCCAATTATCCAGCATATGTTTTACGCAGTGGATGCCCTTCCAGCTGCAACTCAGTACTGGGAAACATCCATACACACTCATTCAATATGGACAATTTAGCTTACCCAATTCACCTATACCACATGTTTTTGGACTTGTGGGGGAAACCGGAGCACCCAGAGGAAACCCACTCGAACACGAGAAGAACATGCAAACTCCACACAAAAAATGCCAACTGACCCAGCCGGGGCTCGAACCAGCGACCTTCTTGCTGTGAGGCGATTGTGCTACCCACTGCACCACTGTGCTGCCCTCAATCTCATTTATTTATTCATTTTCATTCAGCTTAGTCACTTATTTATCAGGGGTCGCCACAGTGCAATGAACTGCCAACTGTTCCAGCATATGTTTTACACAGCGGATGCCCTTCCAGCTGCAAACTTGTACTGGGAAACACCCATACACTTTGGCATTAACACACACACACAGTTTTGGCCAGTTTTACCCAATTCACCTAAAGCGCATGTCTTTGGACTGTGGGGGAAACTAGAACACCCAGAGGAAACCTATACCAACATGGGGAGAACATGCAAACTCCACATAGAAATGCCAAATGGTCCAGCCTGGACTCAAACCAGCGACCTTCTTGCTGTGAGGCGGCAGTGCTAACCTCAGAGCCACTTATCTCAATCTTTGTCAAAATATATATATATACATAACAGCACTTTACCTTCTTCAACGAGTCATTTGCATGCATTTTGCACACAACCATGTCTAGGATCATGTTTGAACACAGTGCAAAGCTTATTGCACAAATATTATTAGCATCTCTTAACCTTGTTGTACCTCAGCATTACCTTCGAACCGCCAGCATGAATCTGAACAGTGACGCGGCTCCCATAAATATCCTTGTCTTCTCACATAAATGACCACTAATTGATGTTGTGGCGACACATTATATTTGTAATCAATTTAATGCCTCTCTTTAAAGTAGAAGAACAGCGACTCAGCACTTTGCCGAACATTAGACTTACCCCAGCACATTAGAGAAAGGAGAAGATTAACTTACTACAAATATATTTCACCCAACGTAACCTAATAAACACACAAACCTACTGATGCGGTCAATAGCTCGCAAAACACTCGGCATTAATGCTTTTGATCAGACTGGAAAATGCTGATAAGGGCTTTAAAGTTACTGGAAACCATTAGTCTGCGGAGAATAGTTTGACGGCTGTAAGCGTCAATGTGAAAATGGGTCTCATAATTGTATTAAAAAAAGACGACTTGCATATAAAGGCAGTGGGCTCGTCAGATTTGTCCGTGCACCTGACCTGAATGGATTTATTGCACTGTTAGGTGTTTTTATGGCCTCTGGTGGTAAACTGGACCTTAGCAGAGAGACGTCCTGAAAAGAACAATTCAGCACTAATTGTAACTGCACGTTTTGTTTTTTTCAAAGGTTTTTATGAGACAACAGTGGTTTATTTAAGTGGAACCATTAAGCAATAGAGAGAATGCAAGACTTTCACACTATAAAAGCCACTGCACGTTGCAGTTTTTGTATTACTGCATCTTATTTTTGTTCATTAAAGTACACTCATCGGCCACTTTATTAGGTATACCTTATTTGTACTAGATTGGACCCTCGTTTGCCTTCAGAACTGCCTTAATCCTTCTTGGATACAACAAGGTACTGGAAATATTCCTCAGAGATTTTAATCCATATTGACATGATAGCATCACGCAGTTGCTGCAGATTTGTTGGCTGCACATCCAAGATGCGAATCTCCCGTTCCAGTTTCCCAAAGGTGCTCTATTGGTTTGAGGTCTGGATGGATACATGCTGTCATGTTGTTGACATCACATTCTGACCCTACCATTCGAATGTCGCAGCAGAAATCGAGACTCATCAGACCAGGCTATGTTTTTCCAATCTTCTATTGTCCAATTTTGATGAGCCTGTGCGAATTGTAGCCTCAGTTTCCTGTTCTTAACTGCCAGGAGTGGCACCAGGTGTGGTCCTCTGCTGCTGTAGCCCATCCACCTCAAGGTTGGATGTGTTGTGCATTCAGAGATGCTCTTCTGCATACCTTGGTTGTGGTTATTTGAGTTACTGTTGCCTTTCTATCAACTTGAACCAGTCTGGCCATTCTCCTCTGACCTAGCATCAACTAGGCATTTGCTCCCACAGAACTACCGCTCACTGGGTATTTTCTCTTTTTCAGACCATTCTCTGTAAACCCTCGAGATGGTTGTGTGTGAAAATCCCAGTTGATCAGCAGTTTCTGAAATACTCAGACCAGCCCGTCTGGCACCAACAACCATGCCATGTTCAAAGTCACTTAAATCACGTTTCTTCCCCCTTCTGATGCTCGGTTTGAACTGCAGCAGATCGTCTTGACCATGTCTACATGCCTAAATGCATTGAGTGGCTGCCATGTGATTAGCTGATTAGAAATTTGTGTTAAAAAGCAGTTGGACAGGTGTACCTAATTAAGTGGCCAGTAAGTGTGTATATATA
>CAIGQZ010032222.1:1256251-1266315 GCA_903798205.1 Danio tinwini | reverse complement strand
AGGCTGTATGTAGCCATTCCTTTTATCGCTTACTAGCTGACTGCTTACTTCCGTGTGAGCGACTTTCCACTGCAACCAGTTTGTCTAGTTAGCTCGTCATGTACGTCGGCGGACTTAAGACACAGAGAAGGGATGACAACAACGATGGGGTTCAAGTCCGATAAAGAACGGTTCCAGAAAACACGTAAGACAAAAACAAAATCAAATAAATTAAATAAACAAGTAATTAACAGGGTAAGAATGTGGTAAAATCTGAAAATGTGGTAATTTCAGACGAAGGCTTTTGTTTTTCTGGAATGCTTTTGAAAATTGTTGGTTGGGTTTAGGGAAGTGGGTGGGCGGGTCAATCGATAAAATTGGTTGGGTGTAGGGTAGGAGGTACGTGGGTCAGTCGATTGGTCGGTCAGTCAGTCAGTCAGTCAAACAGTCAGTCAACAGCAGCCTCTGGTGGGTTTACGCGAGATCAGCACTTGCGAGAGAAATTTGAGATATGCAAAAGCCCACACATCGGCGTCTTGTGAATTCACAAAAGCAAAAACTGCCAAAATACGTACCTCCTAGGCCGTATTTTGCGACCTCCAGAAACATGTATAGAGGTACTTTTCAACATAAGCCTGGGTTGAATAATGGGTTGTACAATAAATTGATAAATATGAATGGTCCCTGCAATTCTTTTTAAAATTTTGATTAATACAGTTTTATTGGATTACTTTCAACATTCACTGAACAAAAGAGGCAAAAAAAGAAGTAAATAATGTATACGTTTCATAAAAGTTAAGGAAATAGTCATAATTGCTGCTCCAAATTGTAAATGAGCCATAGGTTTCATATCATTTGGCAGAAAATGTTGGAAATGAAGTCTAAATTCGGACAGCCCAATAGATTTTTATCACTATGAAATATATTTTCTCCCAAAATGGTCTGTTCTTCTTGTTTTATTTATTAATCCTTCTTTTAGGTCAAGATTTGAAACTGAGTTCCCTTCAGATTAATTAAAAACAATTTATCTTCACAAGCATCTTTCATTTTTTTTCCCCAGGGCACAACCTTTAATTTCACCTTTCAAAAATATGACATGAATGAGGCCCCTGGACACACACACAAACACTCACACACTCATTTCTGCTTGAAAAAAAAGATCCTCTTTTAAAAATGTAACTCATCAAGGACTTTCCGTTTTGTGCTGCAAATGTATCCTGAATTCCTTTTTGGTCATTCACCAGATGAAGCAAAGCTCTGTCTGGTACATGTTGGATGAGTCAGAGGCTTGTGTTTAATTCCACAGGTGTATCAGAGGCCTTGACAGTCAACAAGTATAGTCGACTTTTCCCCTGACACTTATGAAGCGTCTTTAAGACACTTCCAAGGACACCATTCAGTGACTGTGAAAATGCGTCAGGCGGTGTATTGAGCAGCTTCCTGTCGCTCAGACCACGATGATGAAAGGGAAACACTGTCGCTCGATTCGCCATGAAGATACAATCAGTTGACATAAAAGAAAGGAAGCAGCCACTCCAGTCCATTTTTGATGTCTGTGGAAGTGAGTCATCTGTAATATTTGATTCCCTTTCTGAGAAACGCAGCCAATATTAACTGTGTAATACAACGTGACTCTTTGACTAGCTCTGATAACCCTGATTATCTGGCGCCTTTTATTAGGAGAGAATTCGATTGCATAAGCGCTTAATCTTTGGGCACGATCGCTATGCTTTGCACACCAAGGTTATTTTAGTAAACGAAAACTAAGACTAAAGCCAATGGTCAAAAAAACTGAAATGAAAGAAAGGTGACAAGGTGGCTCAGTGGTTAGCACTGTCGCCTCACAGCAAGAAGGTCGCTGGTAGAGTCCCAGCTGGGTCAGTTGGCATTTCTGTGCGGAGTTTGCATGTTCTCCCTGTGTTCGTGTGGTGCTCCAGTTTTCCCTAACAGTCTAAAGACATGCACTGTAGATGAATTGAATAAACTAAATTGGCCGTAATGTATGAGTGTGTATGGATGTTTCCCAGTACTGTGTTGCAGTTGCAGCTGAAAGTGGATCCGCTGTGTAAAACATATGCTGGATAAGTTGGCGGTTCATTCCACTGTGGCGACCCCTGATGAATAAAGGCACTAAGCCGAAGGAAAATGAATGTAACTGCTTATAGGGCTGAGCAAAGATTAATCGCGATTAATCGCATCCAGAATAAAAGTTTGTTTTGACATAATATGTTTTTGTATTATATACAGTGGGGGAAATAAGTATTGAACACGTCATTATTTTTCTCAGAAAACATATTTCTAAAGGTGCTGTTAACTTAAATTTTTCACCTGATGTTGGTAACAACCAAATAAATCCATATACAGTTCAAGTCAGAATTATTAGCCCCCCTTTGAATTTTTTTTTCTTTTTTTTTTCCAAATGATGTTTAATAGAGCAAGGAAATTTTCACAGTATATCTGATAATATTTTTTCTTTCTGGAGAAAGTCTTATTTGTTTTATTTCAGCTAGAATAAAAGCAGCTTTTAATTTTTTAAAGCCATTTTAAGGTCAAAATTATTAGCCCCTTTAAGCTTTTTTTTTTGATAGTCTACAGAACAAACCATCGGTATACAATAACTTGCCTAATTACCCTAACCTGCCTAGTTAACCTAATTAACCTAGTTAAGCCTTTAAATGTCACTTTAAGCTGTATAGAAGTGTCTTAAAAAATATCTAGTAAAATATTATTTACTGTCATCATGGCTAAGATAAAATAAAACAGTTATTAGAGATGAGTTATTAAAACTATTATGTTTAGAAATGTTTAGAAACATATAATGGAATTGCTGTCGGTTCATTCTGCTGTGGGGACCCCTGATAAATAAGGGACTAAGCCAAAACAATGAATGAATGATAACCTTGTTTCCCACAGACATATAGATTCAACGTACTGTATGATGAATAAAGTATTACTTTATGCAGGTTAAGGTCATGTCAATGGTGGAAACGCCTCATTGAAGTTAAACTGCATTTCTTTTTAGCATCAAAGCACTGAAGGGAAATGTTATTGAAGTGCTGAGCTGACAGAAATTAACTTTTGTCACCATACGGTCAAAGAAGCAGCACTTTTTGCACATGGGAGAAATGCTAAATTTCTTACATGCCATAAAAAATATTACCATAACTTTATATTCTTACTCGACTACATACAGTTGAAGTCAAAGTTATTAGCCCTCTATTGATTTTTTTTTCTTTTTCAAATATTAAAAACTTATGTTTAACAGAGGAAGGGATTTTTCACAGTATTTACTAAAACATTTTTTTCTTCTGGAGAAAGTCTTATTTGTTTTATTTTGGCTAGAATAAAAGCAGTTTTTTATCATTTAAGGTCAAAATTAATAGCCCCTTAAACATTTTTTTTTTCAATTGTCTATAGAAAAAAAAACATTCCTATAAAATGACTTGCCTAATTACCTGAACTTGCCTAATTAACCTAGTTAAGCCTTTAAATGTCACATTAAGCTGAATACTAGTATCTTGAAAAATATGTACTTTCATCAATAGCAAAGATAAAAGAAATCCGTTATTAGAAATGAGTTATTAAAACTATTATGTTTAAAAAAGTATTGAAAAAATCTTCTTTCCATTAAACAGAAATTGGGGGGGAAAGGGGGGGCTAATAATTCTGACTTCTACTGTATCTAAGGAGCAGATGGGGAAACTGTACGAGGAAACTGAAACAAGGGCAACTGTAATATTTCTTTAAATTTCCTCCCTTATTCTGACAACTTTTAGTATATGAAACGCATGTACTAGTGAAATAGTAACACCTTTAGAAGAGTTTTATATAGACATCAGTGTGTGGGCAAAAGTGCAAAAACTGGTGCAAGTGTTGTCCGAGAGATGAAAGAGTGTGTTTTCTACAGGTGGTTTGTCAAGCCCACTCAACTGTGTGAGGCACACTCTGAATTGCATAATGTGTTGAGGTTGTCGTGTGGTTTTGTTCACAAGGGTTCCGGTGAGATGTGTTTTTAGTTGTCATTTGAATGATACTAGTGAATCAACAGTCCGTGAGGTGACGGTAAATGAAAAGATTTTGAAAAGTGACTTTCATTCACAAGGGTTAATGTAAGCTGCTCAAACACTAAACTTTGTATTGGTCAGGACTGGATGTGTCCTGTTAACTCTGATAAACTATTATTAATAAAAAAATAAATAGAAAAACTAAATATGATTGTCTTCTAATTGTCTTGTCTTAAATATAATAATAATAATAATAATAATAATAATAATAATAATAATAACATAAAACATATATAATAATAACATATATATATATATTAGGGCTGTGCAATATTATCGATACATCTAACTATCGCGATAGTTTCTTTTACGATAGTGTATCGATAGTCCAACCTCAAGTATCGATTCAAGTTGTGCCAAATGACCTCCTCCTCTGCTCCTGTAGATGTCCCTAACTCGCGATCAACAAAACGCCAAGTAGTACGGGATCAGAAGTAAGCAAGAGTGAGCATGGCAGAAAATATAAAGGTGCCTCCAGCTTTTAGAGCTGACCTGTGGCTGCACTTTGGTTTTAACGCTATAAGGGTTGGGAAGATAGACGATGTAATCGCCGATGGCCTATAGACCGCCCCCGTTGCAAACCCGCTTGTGAAAAGCACAAACTCAGGCCCCGTTTACACTGATACAGCTTAGTTTTAAAATACCATTTTATAACGAAAATGATTCACATTCAAACTGGCGTTTCACCAAGCATTTCTGAACAGTCTTCTGAAAACGCACATTACGTGACCACACACACACACACACACACACACAGCCACAGCCCCACACACACACACACTGTCATGCGCTTCTCTGAACTCCAGAGAAGTGTACGGACTCTATATTTTATACAGTCATTGCATTGGTACGAACAGTTTATCAAGGATGTAACGCTGGATTGCGTCTCACTATAAGTTAGTTGTTAAACGTGATATTTAATTAATCTCGTCTCTATCTAACGACTCTTCAGTCTTTTGATTCTCTCAGGTAACGTGTCACAGCGTCAGTACACTGCTTCAGTCTTTCACTTTCACGCTTGTACTCCGTAATTTTAGTGAAAACCTCAGATACTGTTGGGTAGTTCCTGTAGGTTGTGCAGTTTTTTTACCAAGCAAGTGTGTGGACACCATAACGGCACGGTTCACTCTGCCTAGTCATGCCAAATCGAGTCCCACGGAAAAAAGTGATTGACAGGTGGTAATTTGTGTGTAATTTATTTTTATTTATTTATTTATGATTTGGTTATGAGTAAAACAAAGGCCATGCAGGTCAGGTAGTTGAAACGGTAGGCTACAAATAATTAATTAGTTATGAATTAATTATTCATAAATAATTAGTTCACCTCCCCCTATGACGACGATGCCATGGTCCATCACCATGTTTTTACATTAGACATCGTACAATGCCAAATTGGTCAACATAGCCCAACCCTAAACGCTATATCAGGGAGTACTGAATTAGACAAAAAATAAATGCCATTTGTAAGCTTTGCAATTTACATAGTTCTCTGTTCAATCACACTGTGCAGTTTTAGTGAATTGGAATAGATGGAAAATAAATTGGAATTGGAATTTTAATTTGTCTGACGACTTTATCAAGTTGTGACACACACATACTAATACAAACTATTGTAATATATCACAATATGTATTGTATCGATATATCGTATTGTGACCCATGAGTGTGTGTGTGTGTGTGAATGAGTGTGTATAGGTGTTTCCCAGTACTGGGTTGCGGCTGGAAGGGCATCCACTGCGTAAAAAACATATGCTGGAAGAGTTGGGGGTTCATTCTGCTGTGGCAACCTTTAAAATAGAGGCTAAGCCGAAAGAAAATAAATATATAAAAATGTTAACATTAATATTTTTGCAATTTACATTTAAACAATAACTAACATTCACAAAAATGTAAACTTTGAAATCGTTTTTTTATAAAGATTGCCCCTATTATGCCATTGTTTTTACATCTACACGTAGCACATGTTTTTTAACAATAAAAGTCCTAGGAAAACCCTTGAAAACAAAATGTAATTAAAGAATTAAGAATTAAGGTTTGTTGTCAGTTTAACAATACTTTAACTTTTGGCTGTAAAACAAACACACCACCCTTATTGAAAATGTGATTTTTTTTGCTGAACAACTTGTTTGTGATATAAAACCTTATATAATACTGTATATAAGAATGTATAGGGGGGTGTTTATGTTAGTTATGTTGAAATATCTAACAAAAACCTTATTGTCCCATAAAAAAACATTATACTGTTAAACCCTATACTGTAAGTGGTCACCCATTGAAGCTAAGCAGGGCTGTGCCTGGTCAGTACCAGGGGTGCATTTCCGATACCATCATTAGCTAACTAAGGTCGCAAGTTCCGTTGTTACAAACTTAGTTTGGTCATTGTTTCCCAAATCCATCGTTCCAACAAACATTCGCATTTAAAGACATTTAAAAAAGCAAGCGATTGCTCCATGTTTTAAATTTCTGTTCAGAGAGGTCATGTTTTGATCCTGGATTGGTCTCACGCAGTCAAGTGATGCGATTTCGCAGGTCAGAGTTCACCAATCTTGAACTTTGCACCGCAGCAACCTGTGAAACTCCGACGCATGACCCTGCATTTCCCGTCTGACGCATTCGCTTGCGTATGAATGGAAGTCTATTGGGAGAAAAGCCCAGTGTGAAATTCTGTTGTACGACGCTGCAAAAAGGGGTGGGATTTAACAAGATGAATAGACATTAAAAGTCTATGGGGAGAAAAGCCCAGTGTGGCAGCGGCTTAAGTCAGACGCTGCCCGTCTTGTTACCTGTTCATTTTGTTAATTCGTTTCACCTCAGCTCCTCGTTTTGGGTTTGTTTGCTCCTCTATTTATTCTCCCAGTTTGCGTTTGTCTGGGCTGATTAGTTTCTTCTGTTATGTATAGTTTGATGCCTGTCTGTTTTTCTGTCCAGTTTGCTTTTATTTTGTTTTACTTAAAATGACTGATTACTCTCCTATGGATTTTTAGTTTTTTCCATCCCTATTGGCTGTTATCTGGGCTCTGTGTCCAGTTTTTTGTTCCTAATTAATAAAGTTTAATTTTATTGCCGATCTGTGTCTGGGTTCTGTCCACACACCTGACAGCATACCTGTTAGCTTTTGTAAGTAATTTTATGTTAGTTTAGAATAGAAAATATAATGTTCTTAATAATATTTGTAAAGAAAAATTAGCTGTTTACATATTTCTGTTAATTTGGAAAGCGAGTGCATGTTTTTACCAAAACTAATATTAGACTTTTTGATTCATTTGCGTGTAAAACCATATAATTTTGGGGAAATTATGGGGTTCTTCTCTAAACAAGTTGTTACTCTACCCCGTTTAGAGCATCATTATGGGAGATTTACGTTATAACTAACGTGTTTCAAATGATGGATTTGCGACAGAGAAACTACAGGTTTTGGGAAACACTCCTCACTACATTGTTCTTTTCCCAAACGATGCATCGTACTATGATAGTTCAGCTGTGAGTTTTGTCATTGTTTGGGAAACGCACCCCTGGATGGGAGACCACATGGAAAAGCTAGGTTGTTGCCGGAAGTGGTGTTAGTGAGCAGGGATGGGCAAAAATACATTGAAATGTAGTTTAAAATAAAATCCCAAATGCCTCAATTTTACATGTATCAAAATAAACTACAAATACTGCAGCCGCAACAAGTACCAAAATAAAATACTGTATTTTGAAAATATTACAAAATACTTTTATAAGGGAGCATGAAATGTCTTCGCAAACCTTCAATCAATAGGCATATTCGATCAGTCTCTTCATCATTAAACTGACTCAGTGAAGTAAACAATGTTTGACAGCAACAGTGTTTCGCTAAGCATGTTTAATTCAGCTTCTCTGCCAACTCCTTCACCTCTACTCCTATACAGGGAGGAGGTATTCATAAACTTGTGTTTCTCTTTCAGATTAGTATAAACTTGCTGAAAGTGCTGTTTTAAAGATGATCTCTTTAATTACTGTAAAAAATAATGTTATGCAAATAATGAGTTGGAATATAGAACTTTATCTCTTCATTGTGTTTCCATCTATTGCATGGCCAATAAAATTGACACCCTCTCTTATTAGTCTTATGTTTTAGTTTATATTAAGGGAGATATATGAAGAGGTTACTTAAATTCTGTGTTCACATAATTTGTTTTAATAGATCTTTTTTTTTTTTGAGATTGAAATCAATACTTAATGTAAAAACTTGATTTCTGAAAACTACTCAATTCTCCAGTTTTAGACATTTGCATAAATCATGTTTTTGGCAACTGTACACTTCTATGCAAAACATAACTACATTTTTCAGAGATCATGTTTTACCTGTATTTGCAAATAAACTCTTCATAAACATCCTGCTGCTCCTGTGTAACAGGATTCTTGAGTTTTTGACCAGTCTGTATAGACTGGAGTATTATTAAATATTTGTGTTTCATATACTGTATTGTGCCACTTTGACATCTTTAGTCAGACATCTTTCCTCTTCATTAAGTATACAGAGCACCTGCAGATCAAATACTGGCATTTTAAAACAGCCAATGAATTATTGTAGGAATCGTCACTGTAGGACTTATTTAATATGGTTTGTCTCATTTTTTTGGCATCTACATCAGCAGTCCATCTACTATTATTTGTACAATATTCTCCCAAGATTTTTTCAGTTCTTCTTTAACTGAAAATGTCTCAGTTTACCCCCTTACTCCAATCAAACGTCCTCTGCATTTCCACCTGCAACACTGAGACTGAGACTGATTATGTGCTGATTAAGGCTCCACATCTTAAGGACTGATATTTTATTCCATCTTATTTCTGAGGCCACATTTGGTAACACTTTATTTTGATGGTCCATTTAAGTATTAGTAGACTGTCTGCTTAATATCTGTTGATACTGCTCCTGTGACAGACATTTAACTGACTATAAGAAACTTTGCAAGTACATGTCAACTTACACTAACCCTAACCCCAACCTAACAGTCTACTTATAATCTAATGAGAATTAGTTGACATGTAGATGCAATGTAACTTAAATTCAACAAACGGGCCATCACAATAAACGGCTCACGGATGAACTTTCATCCCAGCAGGTGCACAACATCATAAGACGTTAATATTAGGTTAGATTTAGATCATGACGTCAGGTGACCAAAATTCAATGTCTAGCCAGCGTCTAAGGACAACGTTATTTTAGACGTGCAATAACGACGTCAAACTACATTGATTTTTGGTTGATTTTAGATTGTGAAAATCTAACGTCTGATAGATGTCATAATGGTAATTTCTACACAACGTCAAGATGTAACATGATTAGACATTATTATTTGGTTGCTTTTAGGTTGGATGTTGAACATTGACGTCGGCCTGACGTTGAGTTCTGACGTCGACTCGATTTTCATTTCCAAACAAAATCCTACTTTCCCATGGCGTTGGGGTACAACGTCAATATGACATCATGTTGACGTACTGTGCATGCTAGGATAGTACGATGCATCGTTTGGGAAAAAAAATATGTAGTGACGAGTGTTTCTCAAAACCGTAGTTTTTCTGTAGCAGATCCATCATTTGAACCACGTTAAATATAATGTAATGTATTCATATTAAATAAATATAATATATTTAATATTAAATATGTCCATAATGATGCTCTAAATGGGGTGGAGTAACAACTTCTTTAGAGAAAAACCCTATAATTTTTGGTGCAAATTATATTGTTTTACATGCATTTAAAAAAATCCAATAATAGTTTGGGTAAAAACATGCACCCATTTTCGAAATTATTTTAAATATATATGTAAACAACACATAGTGCACACCACACCAGTGTTTCCTTTACAAATATTATTGAGGATATTCCATATTCCATTTTAAAACATAAAACCACTTAGCTAACACATATTCTAGTCTCATATATAAATTGTTAATGGTTGTAATTAACAATAGGCTATTTATTATGAAATGAAAAAAAAATCCTACTTAATAATAATAATAATAATAATAATAATAATAATAATAATAATAATA
>CAIGQZ010032222.1:1215398-1252143 GCA_903798205.1 Danio tinwini | reverse complement strand
AATATAATATAATATAATATAATATAATATAATATAATATAATATAACACACATATTCTGAGTGCTAGAAGCAATCTCTAGATGTCTAATTCCCTGAAAACAAAGAATCTTTGTGTATAGAGTGTATTTCAATGGTCCGTAGGGGTTGTTATTGTACCTGGTTGTTTTTGCATTGATTGCTCTGAATTACTTCTTGGAAGGCGGTTGCGTAAAAGATGTAATGATCAGGGTGAGCGGGTCACTGATGGTCTTTGTCTGTCCTCTTCCTGGATTTTAGCATGAATAGTTCGGGAAGAGCAGGCCACAGCCAGTGATTGGTCCTGCTGAATCGATAATGTGCTTTAGTCCAGTCAGTCACAAAAGTGTTGTGGATAAATTAAGGCTTGTGGCTTTTTAAAGTCAGATGTAGTCATTTTATTTTTCTTTCCCTTTATGAGCAAACATCATCTTGATTGAAATATATTCACAAGAAAATAGGCAATTGATTTGATGGTTGGATGTTTGTGGTTTTCTATTGGTGGATCTGATGTGATTGACAGCTTGATCCCGCCCTTGTGACAAGTAAACATGTCATCAAAAAAGAGAGATGTCACTTTCTGTTTTGATTAAATGAATTAAAAGCACAATCGTGGGAAAGTTTATTGGTTTTGGCATGAGCGTATATGTATACTTTTCATAAACAAACACTGTGCACACAGCTCTATAGATTAACTGTCCCTTATAAGAACCACAAACAACCCTGCGGGCATGTGTTGTTTTGCATGTTTATCAGCTGTGTATAATGAGGAGTTGGAGGGACAAACCTTTCAGCCAGTGGTTATTAAAAGAAAAAAAAAATCCTGGTGTGTATATTAATTAAATTACCTAAAGAACCATTTTTTTTGTTATAAAAGATTATGGACTCTATTTTAACAATCTAGGCGCAAAGTCTAAAGCGCATGGCATTAAAGGATTAAGGGTGTGTCTAAATCCACTTTTGCTGTTTTAAGGACGGAAAAACAGGCTTTGCACCCTGGTGCATGGTCTAACAGGGTTGTGGTTATTCTCTCAATGAGTTATGGGTGTGTTCGTGGATAAGGAGACAGTGTTGCACGTACTCTACTGAAGACATCCATTAGCCTACATATTTAATTTTGTTTGTTAAGCTTAAAGATTTTTTTGAAAACTATTTCTAAATTCAGTTCTAATGTCCAGCAAATTAATAAATGAACAATAATAACGAAGTGTGGTCAAAAACTGAGTTATATCTAGGACCAGACGGAATCTGCGGATGTTTTTTGCTATTTCTGCAGAATTTTTGGTAGAAATCTGCGGATTTCTGCTGAATTATTTTGGAAGTCTCATAACTAAAACCTTAATATGTGAAATATGTGTAATTTAAAAACTGAATAAATTCAGATTTACACACATTTACTCAAGTAATTAAACAGAATTAATGATGGGCTAAAAATCTGCGGAATTCTGCAGAGAATCTGCAGAATTCTGCGCGTGCAGATTCTGTGTGGGCCTGGTTATATCCAAACACACGTCCTATTCTTATGCCCCATATAAAGATGCTTACGTCTCCAAAACCCGACAGGTGGACAAATCTAAACTTGCTTTAATTAAAACAAACATAAATAGGTATATAATAAATAATACTGCTAATATAATAACATCATACAAATGCAAATTGTCATAAATAAACAGAAAAAGCAGCCGGACATGAAAAGGCATGGAGGCAGTGTTTTTTATTTATGTAGAAAATAAACATTTTTCGTATCATTTTAATCCTTGATAATATATAAAGATATTTGTGGCGACGCAGTGGCGCAGTAGGTAGTATGTATATATATATATATATATGTTTATTTTGAGGAAGTAGGAAGGCTTGGATGCAGGGTGTATGTGTGAAAGGAGCTATTAATGTGAAGATCACGTTAAATCAACTCTGATTTAATTTGACATTAGCCATTATTGCATGCTTGATTTACTCTGTATGAATCATAAAATAATGAGCTGTGCTATAAAGCGTACAGAAAGATGGAAGCATGTAATTGTTTATATTGATTGTACATAAGGTTGAGACACTTTCAATGAGCAGTGACAGCACAGAGTGACAAGATAAATGGCAAAGCTTATATAGAAAAATACAGTGTTGTATATTAAAGAACGACTTAAAATTTGTTAAAAATAAGGCTACAAGAGGGTGTTTTATACAAGCAGGTTGTTTTATGAGTGTGGCATGTTTAGTCCAGTGTGTCTCTCACTATTAGCAACACTTAAAAACATTTTTAAAATAATTTCAGTAAATTGATCAGTGATGCAACAGTTGCAATTTGGCCTTAGTTTGAGGTGAGAATGTAGCCAAATCTAGCCCCATTTAGCAATAAATTAATTTTTATTTATTCATTCACTTTCTTCTGCTTAACTGGGGCCGGGTCACGGGGGCAGCAGTCTCAGGAGAGAAACCCAGACTTCCCTTCCCCCACACACTTCCTCCAGCTCCTTCGGGGGATCCTGCGGTGTTCCTAGGCCAGCCGAGAGACATAGTCCCTCCAGCATGTTCTGGGTCTTCCCCGAGGCCTCCTCCCAATGGGACATGCCTGGAATGCCTCCCTTGGTAGGCATCCAGGAGGCATCCAAAACAAATGCCCGAGCCACCTTAGCTGACTTCTTTCTATGTGGAGGAGCAATGACTATACTAAGAGCTCCTCCCAGGTGACAGAGCTCCTCCTATGGTGCGCCCTGCCACCCTGCAAAGGAAACTCATTTCTGGTGCTTGCATAAAACTCATGACTAGTTGAGAGTAGTAACCTAGATTGACTGGTAAATCAAGAGCGTTGCCTTTTGGCTCAGCTCCTTTTTTACCATAATGGACCGGTACATAGACAGCATCACTGCTGCCACTGCACCAATCCACCTGTCTATCTCACGTTCCATCCTTCCCTCACTTGTGAACAAAACCCCAAGAAACTTGAACTCCTCCACCTGAGGTAAGAACTTTGCTCCAAATGAATTTTCATTGTTTAAAAGAACCAGCAGTAAATTTCAGCCCAGAATTAGGGGCAGGATTTAATTTTTGGGATGTGGGGCCTTTCGTAATTTACAGGGCCCTACGCACCTTGCGTAATGCAAGTATAAGACGAATCTGTATATACATACACAATGTACTAGCAATTTCTAAAGAAAATGTTTTCCATATTCTATTATTTTCAACATGCATATACTGAAGACAAAATCTGAAGATTTATTTAAAGGGCACCTATGATGAAAATCAACTTTAGTAAGCTGTTTGGACAGAACTGTGTGTAGGTATAGTGTGTCATATTGGAGTACACAACAAGTCTCTTTTTTAAAATTTCCTGACCTGACCTGATTTTGATGCTTACCGCAAAGTGACACAGCAGTGTGGTTTTCCCCGCCCACGAATTGATTGACAGGCACCAAGTTTCTTTTCTAACATATAAACTCATGTCCACACAGCATTTTTTGCAAAGAAAATGATATAAAATATCTGTCTCTCTTTGACAGACAAAGTTTTCTAAGTTTAAAACATCTTATTTAACATGTTTGTAATAAAGACTAAAAATTGCTATGTGATTTTTAACTGCTATAATCACCACGGCTGCGTGGTGTCAGTAAATGTGCATATGTGTGTGTGCGTGTGTGTGCGTGCGTGCGTGCGTGCGTGCGTGCGTGCGTGCGTGCGTGCGTGCGCGCGTGTGCGTGTGCGTGTGTGTGTGTGTGTGTACTGCAATCGGCATTTGTGTGAGATTCATCCTTTCAGATACCACACAATACCACAAATACATCAAATAAACTCACTTGATATTTTTGACTAATGAGCTGTATTTCAGCTTCTGTCTTCTGTCCCTATCACTGACTGCTGTTCATCCAATGTAACACAGGAGAAGCAGTCACAAATGTAGGAATGGTGGGCGGGAAGAAGCAGCTCATTTGCATTTAAAGCCACAGGCTACAAAAGCAGCTACACTGTACTCAGACACCAAAATTTTCAAATTTCGGAGACTATAATACATGATCTGATGGGTAGTTTGAGCTGAATCCTTACAGAGACATTCTGGAGACACCAAAGGCTCATCTTACATCTTGTAAAAGGGGTAAAATAGGTGCGCGTTAAGTTAACTTTACGAAGAATTTTTGCAAGACAAAAGGATTCAGCTAAAAGTGCAATATAAAGGCCTAACTAGGTTAACTATGCAAGGATTATTTTTAAAATATTTCCCAAAATATGTTTAACAGAGCAAGGAAATTTTCTCAGTATGTTTTATAATATTTTTATGTCTGATAATATTTTGGCTAGAATAAAAGTAGTTTTCAATTAAAAAAAAAAACATTTTAAGGTCAAAATTATTAGCCCCTTTAAGCTACATATTTTTCGATAGTCTACAGAACAAACCATCATTATACAATGACTTGCCTAATTACCCTAACCTGCCTAGTTAACCTAATTATCCTAGTTAAGCTTTTAAATGTCACTTTAAGCTGTATAGAAGTGTCTTGAAAAATATCTAGTAAAATATTATTTACTGTCATCATGTCAAAGATAAAATAAATCAGTTATTAAAAATGAGTTATTAAAACTATTATGTTTAGAAATGTGTTGAAAAAATCTCTCCGTTAAACAGAAATTTGGGGAAAAAATAAACAGAGGGCTAATAATTCAGGGGGGGTAATAATTCTGACTTTAACTGTATATGTAGTAACTAGTCATAAAATAAGACTTAATTTGAATGTTACAACAATGATTAAAACTTTTCGAAGCCTATCATTCAAATCATTTTCTCGACTGAATGTTAATTGCCCTTAAAATCTTCACGTCTTCTCCTTCATTTTAATTTCTATCTTTCCGTCAGATCACAATACACACACACAGTCTCTGTGTTTCTGTAAACATTGATGATGCCATAAATAATTTCCTCTGCATTAAATGTGGCAGACTAACAGCTCTCACATTATCCTCCTAATCACCTGTTTGAGGACTTTCTGTTATTATAAACTCTGTCTTCTCTGGGCTGAGAGGTTATCTAATCCGTCTTTCAGGCGTCTCGGTCTGGCAACAGATTTTAAGCCTCAGGTAAAAGGCAGCATGTGTTCCTTTATCAACATGTAATAGATTTAGAAAATGACCTTTCAATAATTGAGACATTTATTGATCTGGTATTTGAACTGTAATTTGGAGACTGATTTAACAAGCAGTAACACGTTGCAAATACGTGTGTCTCGAAACACAAATAGGATACAAATTGATGCTTCATTATTTATTTAAAAGACTACCAGGGAATGATGCACAAGAAGAAAGTCCCACTTCGTTCTCAATATCACGTTAATGTACATCAACATACTATAATAAAAGTCTCTTTGATTAGCTTTAGTGTAAAAAAAATATTAAAATATATGCTACTTCGAGGGCAGCCAACATTACCATTCTTTAGTTGTTTCCTCACATGGTAAATATGCGACTGTAAAGCACCATTTATTGGACTGCATTGAGGTTAGAAGTAGGACATTTCCAGGCCAGGCTCATTCTGAAAATGTACACGTATATACATTTCTGGAGAGCACCAAATGCTTCACAGGAGCTATGTTTTGTTGCAGTTTTTGTTTTTGCGAATCCACCAGATGCCGCTGTGTATGCTTTTTGTGATCTCAAATTTCTCTTGCGATTGCCATTCGCGCCTGCTGTTCTCTCGTAAATCCACCAGACGCTGATGTTGACTGACTTACTGACTGATCGACTGACCCACCCTTCTCCTTCCCTAAACCCAACCAATAGTGTTTTCAAAAGCACCGATTGACCAGCGCCCACCCACTTCCCTAAACCCAACCGAGAGCTTTAAAAAGCAATCCAGAAAAAGAAAAGCCCTCGCCTGATTTTTACCACATTCTCACCCTGTTATTTACTTGTTTATTTTATTTTTTGGCTTCTGTTTTTGTCTTACTGGCTTTCTGGAACTGTTCTCCGGACTTAAACCCCGCCGTCACGGTCAACTACTCTCTGCTTCTCAAGTCCGTCAATGTATATGGCGAGCTACTGGACAAACTGGTAACAGCGGAAAAGCCATCCACACGGAGGTCAGCTGCTAGTGTGAAAAGGAACGGCTTTATACAGCCCCGTAGCGTTCGTTTTAAAAATGAAATGCAGCCATACGTAGCTCTAGTTACATAATTCTCCAGAAATGTATATAGGGCTGCATTTTCAGAATGAGCCTATGTTGGACATTTGACATTTGAAAAATATTCATAGCACTCAGAGGAAAGCCACGCAAACATGGGGAGAACATGCAAACTCCACACAGAAATGCCAACTGGCCCAGCCGGGACTTGAACCAGTGACCATCTTGCTGTGAGGTGACAGTGCTAACCCCTGAGCCACCATGCCAGCCCCATTGCTGGATTTTCGAGTTAAAATTGGGTCTGGAACGCAACATTTATATAAAGTTTTTATTTTATTTTTTTTACTTATGTCACTATTTCATCAGTAACTCATATGTTATTAGATGCCATCAACAACATTGCACGTTAACCTACCACTGAATATGTTTGGTCACACTTTATTTTGATGGTTCGTTTGTTAAATTTAAGTTACATTGCAACTAATTCTCATTAGATTATAAGTAGACTGTTAGATTAGGGTTAGTGTAAGTTGACATGGACTTGCAAAGTTCCTTATACTCAGTTAAATGTGTGTTGAAGGAGCAGTATCAGCAGATATTAAGCAGACAAATACTACTCAAATGGACCATCAAAATAAAGTGTTACCATATGTTTTTCTGCTTACACTGTAAAAAATATAATGAAAAAAAGTCAAAACAATTATTTTTGTATGTTTATTACAACTGGCTGAAAACATAACATAAGAGAGACTATGCGGCCCAGGTAAATTGTTAAAAAAATATATTTATTAACAAAGGATATTTAAAGCAACCAAAGTCTGTTCAAATGGAAGTCAGTGGTGACGAGTGGGTGCATGGTAGTGAACTGAGATCATGATCCAAAACAAAACAAAATAGTCAAAATGACAGGCAGGAGGTTCTGGCTAATCGAGCCCTTCTTACGTCAAATGTGGGGCTCTTTATAGATGACACATAATGGGTCTCAGGTGAGATGACCCACCCACAAATCAGAAACCATGCAGGCTCTGCAAATTACCAAAAACACAACCAAAATAACCAGGTCCAATACAAGACCTAACAATGTTGCTTTCACTTAATTAATTAGTGAAATAGGTTTCAACTAAATTTTTTAAATTATACAAATTTAACTTAGGCCCAATCCCAATTCTACCCCTTAGCCCTTCCCCTTACCTACCCCTCGTTTTGTGCGTTCCCGTGAAGGGGTAGGGGTGTCCCAATTTTCTTTAACTTGAAGGCGTAGAGTTAAGGGGAAGGGGTAGATAGCCCTGCGAACGAAGACTTTTCAGGACCACACTCGAAACCAAGGGGTAAGAAAATGTCCCAGAATGCACCAGCTACAATGGCAGTATTGCTGAATCTGGAAGTAAGGAGTACAAATTAGTATTTTTTGTCATTATTACAAATTTTTACAACAAACAAGCACATGTTTTAATATATTCATAACCACGTTCATAGTTTACTGTCATGCTTTTATAAAAAAAGCTAAAATAAAAAACGCAAAATTTAGCGATCTATAATCCCTAATAATAACTCCTGTAAAGCAGTCCTACAACATTCTGACACTCGAATACCCTGTCAGAAAAGTCTAGTGGCTGAGAATGAGCTTTTTACAGTGTGTGCTATAATATTAATGTTGTTTTTGTGTGTTTACATAGATGAATATGGCCACGGTGTAAATGCGCAGTATAGTTACGATCTTATTGCTACATTAGATCGTTATGATAACATAATCTATGCCTTCAGAGATTTCGTTGAAGATAAATAGCAAAAAATAACACAACTGTAATAACTACAGCAGTTCTGATCGTCTGGTCTTATATGAAGCCTGAGATCGCGATGACATCTGATGATGTGTGCAGGTGCTGTAATGCTGTCCCAATTTCTAGAGGTAAATTTTGAAGCTCTTCCCCTTCACACTCATTTTTAAGGGGGAAGGGGTAGGGGTACAAAAATAGAATTGGGATTGGGCCTTAATGTTTTTAGTCAGGATTCATGTAAGTTAATATGAGAAGAAAAGTTCATTTGATTCAACTAAACAACTTAAGCCTGCAATTTTTTTTTTTTTACAGTGTATTAATGCTGTGTGTAAGATCATAGATGGGCTTATGGAATGATGGAAAATGTGCATTATTTTGAGAAACTGAATTTAATAGACACTATTTTGTTTCATTTGTCCTAACGTTTGGCAATAAATAATGTTTTTTATTATCTTGTTTGTTCTGACCAATTAGTACAAGCCAAAATATGACAATAATTGATTATTTCCAGCTGCAGTAATCATCAAAATATGTAAGTTGCATCATTTATGTTCTGCTCATTTTGGATATAAAATTATAGCAATATTATAATATACCACATATTCAAACATATGTACATGTTCACTTCTAATGGTTGAGAAAAAATACACACGTAAATGTCAATGTAATCATGTCTGCAATATTTTGAATATATGTTGCATATATGTACAGTAGCCTAAATATTTACAGTGGGGAAAAAAAGTATTGAACACATCACCATTTTTCATATTTCTAAAGGTGCTGTTGACCCTTTTCCGGATGTTGGTAACAACCAAAGAAATCCACATATGCAAAGAAAACAAATATAATTGGTTTACAATTGAAGTAACTTGTAATAAAATAAAAATGACGCAGGGAAAAAGTATTGAACACTGAAGCAAGGGGGGTGTAAAGGCAGATGCAGAAATCTCTCAGTAGTTCTTTAGCAACACTCTGTCCATTAGCAGGATGATGAAGATGAAACCAGAGTGGACATTTCAGCAAGACAGTGATCCAAAACAGCCAAAGAAACTCAAATGATTTCAGAGAAAGAAAATCAAACTGTAGAATAGCCTAGCCAGTCACCTGACTTAAAACCAATAGAAAATAAAAATAAAAGATCAGATTTGATAGACGAGACCCACAGAACCCTCAAGATTTTCTGTATGCACTCAAAAAAATGGTTTTGCTGCTTGTTCAAACTATTATTTAAAATGAATTGAAACAACACAATTCTTGAGATTTTTTTGGAACAACTTAATTGTTTTATATATTCAATTCCTCTAAATTTGTTGACTTAATCAATTTGTGTTGGGACAACCTGAATTTTGTGGAACCCTGCAATTTTTTACATTGTGGTAATTATGTGATTCATTAAAGGGAATCAAAAGGCCTTTGTTATTCTCTGCAGTTTGATTATTAAAAAATTGTTGCGGTGTTGAATCAATCAGCGAGCGCAGGATGTGTTGATCTGATTCAGTTTGTTGAGCTCATTTGAGAAGTGAGTTTGTTTTTGCCTTAAAAAATCTTTGATGGGCTTTTCTTGTTCAGAGGTGCCAAAAAATAGTGTGCGAAACAGCTGCTTATTTTAGACAAGAGATGCGCTCTCTGAAAAAGAAAAAAAACTTTCATCAAACATCCATTAGAGTAGCGCTTTCACTGCCTTGTGTTCCGTCTAAATCTGGGACCAGGTTGGAAGGAGAACTTTTGAGTGTTTATAGACGCCATTATCAAGTTCTCCAGGAACTTTATCAAATGCTCTTTTTTGACTGAGTAAGTAAGTTCTTAGTTGAAGTTTGAGTTGAATCAATATCCCTTTTAACACATCAAACTTGGTCAACTTTCATAATTTCACCACGCACCAGACTGACAAATACACAAAAGCATTAAATCTGTAAAATTGTATTCACGTTCATTTAAAATGTGATTTTTGCTGGTAGTCGACATTTGAAGCGGATCAGAAAATTTTTTTAAGAGACAAGAATGGGTGTTGTTGATTAGTTTTAAGACAACTTTGATGAAAGAAAGCAGAGGAGAAAGCGTGGGGGCCGAGGAGGCTTTGCCATCAAACTTAAAGCTCTCTTTCGGGCTGGCGCCCGTCCCGGCTGGTATAAGACTTTTCTGCTAAACGACTTTTTCACCACGGATTGTTTGGATTTTATGTTCATCACTGAATCATGGACTAAGGTTGGTGATTTAACTCCTTTTTCAGGAGTTCCAGATGACTGTACCTTTTAATTCCCCCCGCCCCAACAAGAGAGCAGGTGGTTTAGTGACAACTGTAAAGGACTCTTTTTTTTAGACCGTTGCCGGTCTGTTTCAGTAGATTCATTTACCAGCTTTGAAGTACAACTTTTACATCTGAACTGGAACAATCCTATTTTATTAGCTGTGCTTTATCATCCTCCTTACTCAGCTACTCAGCTGAACTTGAACTTGAAAGGTTTTGATCCACTTCAACACAGCATGCACAGGACACGTCAGATCGATGTTGTACCCCAACATCCTGAGAATGTTGTATTTTGTTTGAAAATCAAAGTTGGGTTGACATCATAGTCCAACCCAAAATCAACTAAATATCAACGTCTAATGATGTTACAGCTTGATGTTGTGTGGACATTATCCCTATGACGTCTATCAGACGTTGGATTTTGGTTGCCATACCTGATGAATAAATATCAGTATTTGACGTCAATATGACGTTGGTTTAAGATGTTGACTCAACTTAAGATTATGGTCACTTTCCAACACAACCTAAAATCAACCAAATATCAATGTCAAAGTGAGCAAAGTTGCACAATTCACAATACGTGTCATGCGCAGCAACGCTCTAGCTCCTGCAACAGCATCTCCTCCACTGGCACACATTCACACCGCACGAGCAAGCAGAGGTAAAGCAGTGTGTGTACGCAGCACGTATGTTGACCAGAAACAATACATGAAAATCAGTGGATCTTATCGGTGCATATATTAGGTTAATAGACCCAGCATCGAAACTATCGCGATCACTGCTGCTTCAGCTCTGCTTATGCTTCACACCGACGTGCTGCTTCTGAGTGCGGTATGAATGCTCTAATCTGTTAACATGGATGTAGAAAAAAAAAACATGCGCATGCTGTGTGAAAGAGGTCATAGCAAAAAAAAAGGGGACTTCCATGATGAACAGACACATGAAGCAGGCTTTCCATGGCAGAAAAGGATGATAGTCAGCCTTCGATGTCATCTTTAGTTACGATCCATTCTGAAAAAAACAAACAATGCAGTTTACTTGCTTCATCTTGTTGCATTATTCATTACGATAAATCTAAACTAACTTCTGTAGTTCCAACAACTTAGAATTGCAGTTAGAAACATCTATTATAACCGCCCACGTATTAAAAAATAGTGGGGTTTAATAAGCACATGTAAACTCTTGTTAGAAAGCAAATCCATCATTCTGAGTTCATAATAGTCCAAAAGGCGATGATAATAGTTAAACAGGGCAGTCTGTTCATGTTTTAGGTTGCTGAAAGAATCATTTGCTCCTTTGTTTTTTTGGGCTTCTTCTTTGTTTTTGTTTTTTTGTGCTTCACTCTCGTGTTTGTCTGTTTCTGAAAAGATCGGATGTCAGAAGCATTTCAATAATCACGTGCACGTTATTATCATCAGCTCAAGAAGTTTGTTATTTTTATATATAGACATGTGGCGAGCTTAAGCGAGAAAGCGGGAAAGCGAAACCACTCGCGCTTTAGACGAACATGTAAACAAGTACGGAGCACAGAGTAGACTCTGCTATTCTCCTTGGCATTGTGGCTCCTCATCAAGACAACGACAAGGTTTGTTTAAGCTCAGGTTGACCATGGCTCATTATTATATATATATATATATATTATTACGGTGTAATGTCTCGGCTGTGTATTTAAAAATGGCTCTTCCTTTGTTTCTATTCTCGTAGGTTGTGCACGAGCTAGGGACGTTTCTCTGTAAACCAACAGCGTTCAGCTCTGCGTCTCTGCCTTTTGGTACCCTTTTGTTGTGTTATGTACACTTTTGAAAGAGTACCCAAAAAGTGGTACGGTACGGTACGCTTTTTTGTACCTTTTGACAGTGGAAACAGACATAAAATCATACCGAACCGTACCGTACCACTCAGTAGAAACGGGCCATTAATGTGTCAGACCGTTCTTGGACACAAGGTGCACAGGCTTGGCATGTACAAAGGGAGAATCTCAATCAAACTGTTTCTGCAGCTGGTTTTTATTAAGTGTGATTATCCATTCATTCATTTTCTTTTCGGCTTAGTCACTTTATTAAACCGGGGTCACCACAGTGGAATGAACCGCCAAGTTATCCAGCACATGTTTTACACAGCGGATGCCCTTCCAGCTGCAACCCATCTCTGGGAAGCATTCATACACACTCATTCACACACTACGCACAATTTAACCTACCCAATTCACCTGTATAGCATGTCTTTGGACTTGGGGGGGGGGAAACCGGAGCACCCGGAAGAAACCCACACGAACGCTGGGAGAACATGCAAACTCCACACAGAAATGCCAACTGACCCAGCCGAGGCTCGAACCAGTGACCTTCTTGCTGTGAGACGACAGCACTACCTACTGCGCCACTGTGTCACCCCAAGTGTGATTATAAAAAATAAAATTTACCATTAGAGGCTGGCTATATTCAAACACTGTTTCCACACAGCTGTGTTTAATCTCCTTATAAAATTAGTATAATAGGTCCTCTTTAAACTCATAAATGACAGTTCATTCTTCACTTTCACTTAAATAGAACAAATTTATTGGTATTTACGAATAAGTAATGTTTACAGAGGATCTCTAGACGACAATTTGCATGCTGTTTACCTGTGGAGACTGTAGGCCTGTGTGTGAAAGAGGCTAATTTCACTGAATATAATGTATCACATGGTCATTCTAGCTCAACAATACCGAAGGGGCCTTGTCGCCCCTCTTTAGCACAGCAGCGGTTTAATAAAACAACTGTCGCTGATCTCTACAGCAAACTTTTACGCTGTCGGCAGCATGTAGCTAGACAGCAAAAAAAAAAAGCATGTGTGTGAGGGAGGGAAGACGGTATCAGGGGACTTTTACTCTGTCACCCTTAATTAAAAATGGAATTGTCAGAAGTGGGGAGAGAGACTGAGCGACAGAGATTTTTTTTTAGGTCACCAGTACCAGTGTCTGTGATAAGAAATTTTATAACATCTCTTTTGTTCTGCTAGCCGGGCCTCTGAAGTACAGTTGAATTGAGCTGCGATGCAAACTGCAGTGTTAAAGAGAGAAACATTATGCTTTATCAGTGTTTTACGTCTTAGACAAATAGTCGTTTCAAAAACAAAGCATTCATTTGGAGGTTATGTGGTAATTTCGTCTGCAGTGGTATTGGTGTATTTCAGTGAATGTGTCATTATTTACTCTTATTGCAGACTAATGTATACAGTATTACACTGTTCCACTAGTGTGGATTTTTTAATATTAAAAAAACACTTTAATTAAGCAAGAGTGCATTAAATTGCTCAAAAGTGAAAGAGATGGTATTTAAAAATGTATATGCTTTAGCCTACATTTTTGTGAAGCATTTTTGCGCCTACATTTTGTAATTATTAGCCCTCCTGAATTATTAGCCCCCTGTATATTTTCCCCAACTTTTGTTTAACTTTTGTTTATTTCTAATAACTGATTTATTTTATCTTCGCCATGATGACAGCATATTTTACCAGATATTTTTTAAGATAGTATATAGCTTAAAGTGCAACTTAAAGGCTTAACTGGGTTAATTAGGGAAGTTAGGGTAATTAGGCAAATCATTGCATAACCGTGTTTGGTCCCACTTTATATTGGCTCCCACTTTATATTGTGTCGCTTATACCTGTGAACTTACACTGTAACTAGATGTGTAAGTAGTATGTAACTACAGTGTATGTACACACTGGTACATAGTATTTACTTGTGTAGTACTGGTGTAACTACACACATGTAACAACACACAGTATGTGCAAGTTCAAATGTGTAACAGGACATTAATAACACAATCTTTGGTAAACTACCCCTTTAATGTGAATTATTGATGTGATTCTACAATTTGCCTTAAAACATATAAACATAAGGCATTTGTATATTATTATATACACTTACACTTTTTGGCAGAAGTTTGCTGTTGTCAAACAGTTGCACAAAGGCTTAGGTTTTATTTATTACACAGTAATTTGTGACCATTTTACACTTTATATTGAGTGGACAGTTCCTGAGAATTAACCCTTTAATTACACTGGTATCACAAGGTGAAACCTTCTAATGCAGCGTTAGTTCTGCCATTCTTATTCTAATACAGTGTTCGGAAGTACATGGTATGCAAACAGGTGTTGAAGTGGGAAAACACCTGCAGGTACATATTGTTGTTACACAATGCACTTATGTAATTCTTGTTACAGATGTGTACTTTTTTAGTGTTGTTACCAATGTCCTGTTAAACGTTTGAACTTGCTCATTCTATTGTGTGTTGTTGCATGTGTGTAGTTACACCAGTATTACACAAGTAAATACTATGTACTAGTGTGTACATACACTGTAGTTACATACTACTTACACCTCTAGTTACCATGTAAGTTCACAGGTATAAGCGACACTTAATATAAAGTGGGACCCATTGGGGTCGTTCTGTAGACAGTCTAAATAAAATCTTGCTTAAGGGGTCTAATAATATTGACCTTAAAATTATTTTTAACAAATTCAAACCTGCTTTTATTCTACCCTAAATAAAACAAATAAGACTTTCTCCAGAATAAATAAAAAATGAAAAATTCTTTGCTCTCTTAGACATCATTTGGGAAATATTTAAAGGAAAAAAAGCATAATAATATACTATATGTAATATAATATAATAACAGTTTTTTATCCATTTACAGGGATATATTATCAACAAATTGATTTTTTTTGTGCCGTTTATTGGACAACGCCACATAATTAACAGAAAAAAGTTAATGCTGTCTCTCCCTGCGTTCGCATGGGTTTCCTCCGGGTGCTCCGGTTTCCACCACAGTCCAAAGACATGTGTTACAGGTAAATTGGATAAGCTAAATTCTCTGTAGTGTATGAGTGTGAATGAGTGTGTGGATGTTTTCCAGAGATGGGTTGTGGCTGGAAGGGCATCCGCTGCGTAAAATCGTGCTGGATAAGTTGGCAGTTCATTCCGCTGTGGCAACCCCGGATTAATAAAGGGACTAAGCCAACAAGAAAATGAATGAAGTTAATGCTGTCTATAATTTATAAACAAATACATTTACCTTACATATCTACTGTAACTTGCGTGTATAAGAAGGACGTGTATCTGAAAACAAAAGCATACACACATCACACATAATGAGTTTTTCCATTTCACATTTAAATGCGCTACTTTCCCATTGTTTTTCAACATAAACGTACACTTGATGGATGTGTGACTGCTACTCTGGCTCTTTTTATTTTTAGACACCATGTCAAGTTAAAAGATCTTCAACTTTCACACGCAGTGGAGCTCATAACTGTCAGTTCCAAAGCAGTGAACCAATCAGAAGAACTTAGGGTGCTTTCACATCTGTGGTTCGGTTCAATTGGTCCAGACCAAGAGAAGCAAATTATACACTGTCGCATTTTTCTGCTTTTTGGTTCCTTTTCACACCACATTGATTGCTTTGGTCTTAACCAGTTGAAAAAAAAACAAAATGCAGTCATGTGACAAAATCCACGTCACTCATTGGCCAGATGTTATTGATTGTATTTTCTAAACTGCTTTTTTTTCGATTTGTCAGAGTTAACGTGCGGGAAAATGCCAATGGATCTCCTGCAAGTAAACAAACTGGCAGACACAAAATGTTGCTTTTTACTATGGAGGGACGACCGCACTGGCTGATTGTGTCCCTGGTCAAAGTATACTATATAGTTTGTATACATCACTTTAGACAAGCTACAATGAAGCGCGAGACAGAGGTTGAAGGCGGAAAACAAGGCATACTACAGTGTGCAGCACCTCATTAAATCCCGTCTGCTGAGCCGAGCAAGCAAGGAAAGACTCTATCGTACAGTACTGCAGCCAGTGGTAATGTATGCCAGCAAAACATGGGTATTTAGAACTTGGGACGAACATATTTTACATTTCACAAAAATGTAAGCTGAGGCACCCATTTTAATCATCTATTAAAATAGATAAATCATTGTACATTGTCTGCCTGTCTTCAGTTTTGTGAATAATATAATATGTGTTTTATCCATCTTCACAAACCACCAATTAAATACTGTCAGTCTACAATCTGTTGATTAAAACAGAGCGCAATCAAGGGTAATACAAAGAAACGTGTCTGTGTAATTTAGAAGCACAGTAGATCGGCACCTGCTGACATTCATGTCAACTAAAGGTTGCATACAAGGTTTGTCACAATAAAAAAGTTGGACTTAATTTCTTGCCCTTCTCACTCATGATGTCTATTGAAACACAATAAGTGGCTTCAACAGGAGGAGGCGAATGGCATTTGAAAACAGCCTCTTTGTCAGTTCTTCAGATGCTTTTAGATATGTCATTTAAGGCATTCATTCATTTTTTTTCGGCTTAGTCCCTTTATTAATCAGGGGTCGCCACAGCGGAATGAACCACCAACTTATCCAGCATATGGCGTAAATATGGATTTACGCAGCGAATGCCCTTCCAGCTGCAACCCATCACTGGGAAACACCCATACACACTCATTCACACACATATACAACGGACAATTTAGCTTACCCAATTAACCTACTGGGGGGGGGGGGGGGGATGGAGCACCCGGAGGAAACTTACGCGAACACGAGGAGAACATGCAAACTCCACACGGAAATGACAACTGACCCAGCCGGGGCTTGAACCAGCGACCTTCTTGTTGCGAGGCAACAGTGCTACCCACAGCGCCACCGCACCTCCCCGTTTGAGGCATTCTAAAGTTAATTGAAGGTGAACACCCAGAAATGACACCATTTATTAATGCACTGTAAAAAATGCTGGGTTCTACACAATCGATTTGTGTTGAGACGACATGAAGGAATTAAACCAGCTTAATAATTTTTACACATTTAAGTGGATTGAACATAAAACAATTAAGTTGTCCCCAAAAAAACACTAAGAATTGTGTTGTTTCAGCTCATTAAAAATAAGTTGTTTAGACTAAATATCAAACATATTTGTATGTATTTTTTTATTTACCAACAAATATTAAGGCAACTTTTAGCAGTGTTGGGAGTAATGCGTTACAAAAGTAATATATTACAGTAAGGTATTACATTTTCCTGTAATGCAGTAGTGTAAGGCATCAGTAACACATTTTCAGTAATATTTTACTCGGTACATTTTTCAGTAACGCATGCATTACAACAACCTTTTCGCCCGCAAGACATTAACAAATAAAAAAATACAGCAGTTCTATTTCCTGTTCGTGGTTTGAACACATAATAGTTTAAACGCGGATTTCAGCCTCTGAGCTCGAGCTCGGGGTTATTGGCTCAGCCCGGGTCGCAGTAACGTTAAGCCCTAACGCGCAGCGGAAAAGCGGCAAATAGATGAAAATGGCAGAAGACAGTACATTCGCGAGATGGACGTACGTGCATATGGCGTTATTTCACTGACAGGTCGAGAGCGCATTCATGTAAGACGAACGAGCGACCGCGCCGGTGTTACCTCTGTCCGTAGACAAAACTCCTCGCGTGCACTCAAAACATGGCTGCTTACGTGCGAATGATCTGCTCTCGCTCCGTTAGATGATGCAGACTCACAATTTGAATTTGTGCCTTGTGTTTCCTCTTTTCATGCTTTTGCTCTCCAGAGATTCTCCTATTAAATTGTTATCCCAAAAATGTTGATATGGTTCATATATTGCTACGCTATTTACCTACAGGTTAAGGTACATTATATAATAAATACTAGTGTTTTTGAGTGTTACGTATACTGCCTTTGTTTTAGGCTAGTATTATTTACAACTTGTTAATGAATGCTTCAGCATACTGTAGTATTAAGAATAATAAACTCTTAAAATGATATACAAAGTGTAGTTTTACAACGTAAAGTTTGGTGAATTGTAGTATAATATACCCTATAGTGTAAAAAAAACTACAGCATTGGGTCATTTGTTTATATTACACTTGTGTTACCATAGCAACCCCCCAGCTCACAGTTGTCATGAAGGGTAATATTAGCTATAAGCACCAAAACCATCCTTTGTTCCAGGCTGTAAACATGTTTTTATCAGCTGTAAAATTGGCCAATTTAGCATTGCAGTCGATGAACATCTGGAGCGTTTGGAGCCAGCCCCCAAAGGTGAATTGCAGTTTCAGTTACTTCCGCATTGGCTTTACTAGAGCGGGAGGTTGCCGCTTAGCCTTAACACACCTCTGTTTTACTGTATACCAGCACACCCATGAGTCCACAGAGTGGCTCAGTTGGATTTGCTATTGAAACAACATGGTTCAAAATGTAAAAATTACAATTGCACTCGTCTGAAAATAGCAACAAATCGCACCATACATGCCTTGCGCCTTATTGCTCCGAGTGTATGATAGGGCCAATATGTTTACCTATGTTTTTTTTTTTTTTTAAGTAAAGCAACTAATCACATTTTATAGTGTAATAAAAAAGCAGCAAGCATAATTTTGACAAATTTACTATGGAGGTAAGAAGGATTTTTTTAATGCTTATATAAGAAAAGGTGGCATTAATTTAATTATTTCTTCTCACATCAAAGACTCTCAGGACGAACCTTTATCTTGAATCCTGATGGTTGTTTGATCTTGTCTGGAAAAACAGTTCAAGGACAAGTTGGACGGAGAGAGTTGAAAGGTAGAAAAACTCTCTAAGCTTCAAAAGCTGTCCGACAAGCACACATTACAGATTATTATACTATCATCAGAAATCCAGACATTTTATACATCATTGGCAATCCAGACGTTTAATTGCATCATATGAATTTATTAGCATCAGACATCACAGTGCAATGGGATGCTTTTTGATTTGGTTTCAAGTGGATGTGACCTACAGTATGTCAAAATATGAAATTAAATATGATGTGTTCAAGACATTGACACAATTATTTCTGTCATATTTATCTTCTGAATAAGTTTGTGTGACCTTTGAAAGCTGTGGATATGTTACATGAAATACATTTTAAAATTGTAAACATTAAGAAATCATCAGGGATGCATTCATATTAAACTTGCTGATATACTTTTTAGGGCAGATAACCAGTAAAAGACAATGTAAATTACACAGTATTTAACTGTAATATGAACAGAATTTTACTGTTTGACAGTTATGCAGTATGTTACTGTATTTTAAAGTTGCATGGTGAAAATTACTGTATATTCTTCAGTAAAGTAAAACACAATACTTTAAATGCATATACAGCGAGCTAAATGGTGCTTTAAATGTAAATATAGTATTTTGGCTATAATTGACTTACTGTAAGTTACTGGCGAATTGTTGACAGTAAGTTACTATAGATTCTACAGGAAATTGTTAACAGTGTACATTTTTTTATTAAAGTGAATTAAAGTATACAATAATTAATATGTAAATTATGTAAATAGTACATTTATATATATATATATATATATATATATATATTTGCTAAATATTATATTCATTTTCTCACCCACATTCTAAACATGCCATTTTTAATGAAACATAAAATAATGTTCAAAAAATTGTTTCATTTTTTTTCTTGTCTCTGCAGTGACGATTGCAACCCAGGCTCATTCTGAAAATGTACCCCTATATACATTTCTGGAGAGCACCAAATACGTCCCAGGAGCTACGTATTTATTAATTTTTTTTCAGAGGCCGCTGTGTACACTTTTTGGGATCTCAAATTTCTCTCTCGAGTGCCATTCATGCCTGCTGTTCTAGCGTAAATGTACCAGAGGTTGCTGTCGACCTACTGACTGACTGACGGACGGATAGACTGACCCACCCTCCTCTTTCCCTAAACCCAGCCAATAGTGTTTTCAATAGAACGGATTGACCAGCGCCCATCCACTTTCCTAAACCCAACCGACAGAAGCAATAAAGATAAATGAAAGCCCTCGTGGCCGTCTGATGTTTACATCATTTTCAGATTTTACCACATTCTCACCGTTATTTACTTGTTTATTTTATTTTTTGGCTTGTGTTTTTGTCTTACCTGCTTTCTGGAACCGTTCTTCACCAGACTCGAACCCATTTGTCTTGGTCAACTCCTCTCTGTGTCTCAAGTTTGCAGACGGACAAGGCGAGCAACTGGACAAACTGGTAAAAGCGGGAAAGCCGTCTACACGGAGGTAAGCGGTCAGCTGGTAAGCATGAAAAGGAACGACGTATCGTTCATTTTAAAGTCGAAATTTAGCCGTACGTACTTCAGGCTACATAATTCGCAATCTTTAGAAATCGTCACCTTAGAATTATAAGGTTCTATCTGACATTTTTGTCAAAATTAAGTTATTGACATTCTTATTAAGTGACAACTTATTTGCATTATGGACTGATTTTTTAGAAATTGTTTACATTTTAAGACTTTTTATTTAAAAACAAATGTTACACACATACTGTTTGCTATGGAAAGCAAAAACTTTGAACCTTAATATCTCAAAATCATTCAGAATGCAGATAGAACCTTATAATTCCAAGGTGACGAAATGTAAACAAAATGTAGACATTTTCAGAATGAGCCTATGTTGGATGTTTTCCACTTTATAGTGACATTTCACACTAAAATTATTTTTTGTTGTTGTTGATGTTCATTTACTAACCCTTAAACCTTATTTACATCATTATTTAAAATTGTAAACATTTGAGAATGCATTAATCTGGGATGCATTAATATTACATTTTCCGATACACTTTTTAAGAAAAATAACCAAAGACTAATACAATTATTAAAAAGAAAATTAAATTAAAGTAAATTAAATTGGAATTGAATGGGGTCTAATGACTTTTTTCACTTTTCATCTGCATCAAGACCCGCGGCAACTTCCTCCTATGCGGTTTCCTTAACCTGCAAGTCTTTATTTTACAGAACTGTATGCTTCTCATGCTCTATGAGGAGTGTCATTCATGTCTTTTCAGGTGCACTTGGTCAAAACAAACTCGTCTTTGATATCATGTCATTTTGTTTTTAATTGTCAGGATGATGTAGGCCTATAGTTATATTAATATTTATTTATACATGATCAAACTAGTGTGCAACTTACTAAGCAAAACTAATACTAAAATTGTTTTAAATTTGGTTTTGTAGTTTGTGCCCAAATAAATATTTGTTGTCATTTTTAATCGTTGAAGTTTGTTTGGCTGACTATATAAATATCAGTGATTTTATTGATGCATTTATTGGGTAAAACTGCTATTTTTTTGTCATTCAATGTGTTTTTAGTCATTATCAATGCACCGTCACTTTAATTGAGCGTGAGCAGCATGGCAAAAATAGACCCAGCGCCGAAATGATGACGGCACTGCTGCATATGCTCTGCTCACACTTGCGGTGTGAAACAGGCTTTAATTAGCAATTAGGATAAAATAAAGACAGAAAATGAGCATGCATAATTAAATAAACACCAATGTTGCAAAAATATTCTAAAATATTTTATATAAACTATACTGTGCATCCTGAATGATACTAACAAAATAACACAGAAATATAACACGAATGTCCTTAAAATAAACTACACTACATTGAAATACAAATTGTTTATTGTATTTACTAAATGTTTTTAAGGTAAGTGGTTGCAAACAATTTATATGTGCTGAATTTAAACAAACAAACTAAGTTCAACTTAACTAAATTTAAATTGTGTCGAAATTCAGCCCATATAAATAGTTTGCAACCTTTTATCTTTAAAAAAAAATCTGTAAATATAATGAATCCTTTTTTCAGTGTACATTTTTAACATAAAGGATACAGTAAATAGCAGGTTTTTGTTTTTAAAAGCTGAAAGAGAAGAAATATGACTTACCAGCCTAACACGCATCGGGACAAATATTGTATTAATAACAGCCAAGAGACAGATGATTTTGTTCCAAAATACCAGAGATTGAACACACCGCCCTCTGACATTAATAACAGACGATGTGAGAAGTGCTTTCTCCTCGTCTCATATAACATTTGATAAGCTATAAGTTATAAATGTGAGCCGTGGAGCCAGAGGCTGTGCAGGCTTGAAAAAATGCAATGCAATGAAAATTTGTCAGACAGAAAAAAAAAATGGCATGGCCTATTCCTTAAAGATTCCCCCGAGAATTAAAACTACAACGCACCCGTTTTTCAGTCATAAGCCAGTGCGATTTTGTGATCATTAAGCCATAATTAATATAGAATAATTAATGGGGTGGATCGTGCTGTATAGCTCCAAGGTGGATTTGAACTTTGGGCCTCTGAATTTTGAGATAGTCGATCCAGGCGGAGAGCCAAGAGGGCAGGAATCCAGCTCACCGACCGACCGGAGCGCAGTTTAATGCTCCAGAGAGATGCACGCCGTTACATTAACACTAATCAACGTTTCGCGGTCATGTCGTTTAGCATATTTTCTTAATCTGTGCTTTTAACAGTGGAAACGCATGCCGTGCCAAATTGGCATATCTTGATGCTTTTGGATTTTTGCAGCATCCTTCAAAGTGTGTTGATGTGTTGTGCACACATAAAGGTGTGGTGTTGTTTTTAAAGGGATAGTTCACCCCCAAAAATTCTATTCTGTCATTATTTACTCACAGTTTACTTGTTTCAAACATTTATGAGTTTCTATCTTCTGTTAAACACAAAAGAAGATGTTTTGAAGAATGCTGAAAGCCTGTAACCACTGACTTCCATGGTGTTTGAGTTTCCTAGTATTGAAGTCAACGGTTACAGGTTTTCAGCATACTTCAAAACATCTTCTTTAAAGGGCACATATGGTAAAAAAAATCTACTTTTTAAGCTGTTTGGACAGATATATGTGTAGGTATAGTGTATAGACCGTCATATTGGGGTGATATAAACACGCTCAGTCCTTTTTTTTCAATTTAACAACATAAAAACGGTGGACCAATTGGAGCTGTTTTGAGATCGACTGCAACTTGACGTAGGAGTGCGGTCCCCCCGCCCACCAATATTGATTGACAGGTGTGCATTACCATATGCTCAGTTTGTTTTCACGTCCGCCATTTTCAGCGTGAGTCAAAGTGACGTCACCAAAGAAACACCCTTGCTCTATTTTTAGATGTAAGGCTCATTGGGCTCAACATTCACCACGTTAGCGCTCTCCTCCACGCCAGTGTTTGTGAGTTTTGGTGGGTTTGCATACATGTTTACTTTTCATTGTGTCTTCCGTAAACTACAGCCGTTTGCATTTTCTGCGGTCACAGAAGCTCCCTGTCATCTTAACTAGGTGCAGCTGGAAAGTGCGAGCGCGTTGCCTTCGTGCGCCTCACGTTCGCTCACTATTCTGCCGCCTAGGTCGCCTCTATGGACGCGCTGGCCCTGGTCAGGACACTGTTCATATTTCTGCCGCGCCACAGAGCGTTATCTGAATAGTTTCATTTTAAATAACATGTGCGTGTCTGGTGTGCCGCGTCATGGCTCTGAGCGGCGCATCCGGTGTATGACGCCCTTTAGTTATAGCCTCAAGCAGGTCGTACACCAGAAGTGCTGCTCGGCGACAAGCAGCGTCGCGCCACGCAGCGGCATGAAGTTTCTGAATTCTAAACATAATTTTCTATCAGGTGACACACTCCGGCGCCGCAAGTGTACGATACTTCAACTGTCATGCGCGCGCCGTGTCGCAGTGCATCAGGTGTGTGATGCCCTTGAGTCAAAGTTAATTCAGTGTGCTTAATTATTAGTCTCGGTGTAGGCTACAAGCTCAGAGCTTTAAACTAGCACACAGTTGGCTGTAAAACTATACAAAGACACAAATGATTTTGTACTCTCTGCTTGGTCTGTGTCTGAGTCGTACATGTACAGTTGAATGCTGGTCCTCTCACTCATGTTGCTGCTCTCAGTCTGCCTGTCTGTAGCCATACACAAAGTGGGGGAGCTCTTGGCTCCGCCCCTTTGTTAAATTGGGCGGGAAGTCGAAACTAATTTTCATGTGAAGCAACACGCCCCTAAAACAACGAACTGTGTACACGCCCCCAAAATGACACTTTTTAACACATCATAATAAAAAAAATCTGAATTGTGTTTTGAACTGAACCTAAACTGGCACACTCAGAAGAACCATAATATTAATATTACATCTTTAAAAAGGGGTGAAATAGGTGCCCTTTAATGCTTTTCTTTCTTAGATTTATTTTTTTGTCGTGTTTCTAGTCTGAATATTTTATTCCTAAATTAAGAAGCAAGTTAACACTGTCGCCTCACAGCAAGAAGGTTGCTGGTTCGAGCTCCAGCTGGACCAGTTGGCATTTCTGTGTGGAGTTTGCATGTTCTCCCCGTGTTCACGTGGGTTTCCTCCAGGTGCTCTGGTTTCCCTGAACAGTCCAAAGACATTCTCAATAGGTGAATTGAATAAACTAAATAGCCGTAGTGTATGTGTGTGAATGAGTGTGTATGGATGTTTCCCACTACTGAGTTGTGGCTGGAAGGGCATCCACTGTGTAAAGCATATGCCGGAATAGTTGGTGGTTCATTTTATTGTGGCGACCCCTGGTGAATAAAGGAACTACGCCAAAGCAAGATAAATCAATGAATGAATTTACTCATCCTTGACTTGTTTTAAACATTTATGTTTACCTCAAAAGAAGATGTTTTGAAGAATGCTGAAAACCTGTACCCAATGAATTTAATAGTGTTTGTGTTCACTGCAAAGAAAACAAAGGCTTTTCTTGCTATTTTCTTAAGAATTTCTGTCTTGGTTTCTAGTCCAAATATCTCATTCATTCATTCATTCATTCATTCGTTCATTCATTCATTCATTTTCTTTTCGGCTTATTCTCTTTATTAATCATGGGTTGTCTTAGTGGAATGAGTCACCAGTCCAAATATCTAAAAATTGATAAATCAAGAAGCATTTTCTAGACAAAAAAAAACACATGGTCTTATTTTAAGCAATATTATTTAAAAATTAAGTAAGTTTTTTTTTTAAACAAGCTAAATAATCTGCCAATGATGTAAGCAAAATAATATATAAAAATTATTTTGCAAGATAAGCATTTTATCCAATGTTTCCTACCATTGAACTCAATGGTTACAGGTTTTCAGCTTTCTTCTCTGCAAAAAAAAAAAAAATGCTGTGGGTCATGTCATTTAGCTTCTTTCTTAATATGCACTTTTATCAGTACAATACATAGTGTGCCAAACTGGCAAATGCAGTACACAGTGGTGTAAAGTAACTAATTACAAATACTCAAATAACTGTAATTGAGTAGTTTTTCTTAGTAATTGTAATTTACTGAGTAGTTTTAAAAATGTGTACTTTTACTTTTCCTTGAGTACATTTTTAGTGCTGTATCTGCAATGTTACTCCACTACATTCTTTCAACCTGCAGTCACTAATTTTTTATTTCTTGGATTAGAAAAATCAGAGATACCGGTCACACTTTATTTTGATGGTCTGTTTGTTGAATTTAACTTACATTGCAACTAATTATCATTAGATTATAAGTAGACTGTTAGGTTGGGGTTAGGGTTGGGGTTGGGGTTAGGCTAAGTGTAAGTTGACATGTACTTGCAAAGTTTCTTATAGTCAGTTAAATGTCTGTTGAAGGACTGTTAAATGTCAGTGTCAACAGATATTAAGCAGACAGTCTACTAATACTCAAATGGACCATCAAAATAAAGTGTTACAGAGATTCCTGTCCAATCAAATCACACATACCGTAGAAGGTAAATTGCATCGTAATGAACTACCTCAAGACGTGTGCACTTTATAATTGCAGCAAACTGTTTGGAAGTATTTAAAAGTGTCCATGAAGATGTTCAAAATCTTTACACACATTGACGCAGAGACTGTTTAGATGCAGGTCACTGATGAGAAGATGACGGATGTTTACTGTATGGTGACCGAAACGGCCTTAACACCCAGCAGGCACAAGACGTCATACGTTGAACCCTAACATCATGGGGACTTTGCATTTTGTTTGGAAATGAAAATCAGGTTGACGTCAGAACTCAACGTCAGGCCAAAGTCAATGTCCAGGCTAAAACCAACCAAATATCAACGTCTAATGATGTTACAGCTTGACATTGTGTGAACGTTACCCCTATGACATCTATCAGACGTTGGATTTTGGTTGCCGTACCTGATGAATAAATGTCAGTACTTGACGTCATGTATGACGTTGGTTTGAGATGTTGGCTGAACATTAGATTTTGGTCATTATCTAACAACCTAAAATCAACCAAAAATCTCTGGCATTTAATGTCATTATTGGACATCAAAATAACGTTGTCCTTAGCTGCTGGCTTGACAATTAATTTGGTCACCTGACATTACATCCTAAATCTAACCTAATATTAATGTCTCATGATGCTGTGTGCCTTCTGAGCAATAAATAAATGCCATACAGAATGTTACGTTTACACACACATGCATAAATTACATGTAAACACATCAGCTTTTGACAGCATAATACTCACTACTCACTACTCTTGAGTACTTTGAAAGGGCTACTTTTTACTCATACTTTGAGTAATATTTACAGCAGATACTTTTACTCTACTTGCACTACATCTTTTGGCAAGTAATGGTACTTTTACCAGAGTATGATTTTTCAGTACGCTTTCCACCACTGGTGATACATACCTCAGCTTACATTTTTTTTTTTTTTGCAAAACACTAAATGTTTTGCACCAGGTACATTTAATTGCACTTTCTGTTGACAAATCCACTAGAGGGCGCTGTCCACATTTTTGCAAATTGAAATGTATAACTTAGGGTACCTTTTGTTGTGCGTTTCAGATACAGATCAGCAAATCAATGACCTAAACCCAACCAATAATGTTTCAAAAGCAAACGTAACAAAACGTGCAGTGTGACCACATATTTTTTACCTTGATTTTACTTTGCTTTTATCAGTGTTTTGTGGAGCACTGTACAAAGTGGTCTATTAAGCAAATTGACCACACCAGAAAAGCTGTCCATATGTAAATAGACAGGTTGGGCAAAAGATGCCATGGTGGCTCAGTGGTTAACACTGTTGCCTCACAGCAAGAATGTCTCTGGTTGAGTCCCGGCTGTGTCAGTTGGCATTTCTGTGTGGAGTTTGCATGTTCTCCCAGTGTTGGCATGGGTTTCCTCCGGGTGCTCCGGTTTTCCCCCACAGTCCAAAGATATGCGATATAGGTGAATTGAATTAACTAATTAGCCGTAGTGCATGAGTGTATGTGAGAGTGTATGTGTGTTTCCCAGTACTGGGTTGCAGCTGGAAGGGCATGCACTGCATAAAACATATGCTGGAATAGTTGGCGGTTCATTCTGCTGTGGCGACCCCTGATAAATAAGGGACTAAGCCAAAAGAGAATGAATGATTGAGCTTTGGCAACTTGCTAGTGATGATGGTAAGCATTAAAAAACACATCAAAAACAAGAGCATAAACATTGTAGCATTTGCGAGGTCCAGTTCATGTTCTGACCATGTTTTGAAATAAATAAATAAGTAAAGCAGTCTCAAGAACATCAAGTGCAGTATTTTTTTATTTTTTGACAGTAAGAGGAAATGATGTAAGATGAAAGTGCCGCCTCAGTTATTGTATGTGTCACACAATGGTAGAGAGAAGAGTGCGCAGGTGAAGATGGTGCTGATCAACAGCAGTAAAAAGGAAAGAGATGTGCTGCGTGTGTGAGATGTGATAAAGGTGAAAGCATCTGTGTTCGCTTGGAGACCATGTGCGAATGATGTTTTCTGTCACCTCGCTCTACTCTTGCACTTTAGTACGCTGTCAAATAAGAAGAAAAATCTGTAAAATTGATGGTGAAAAAGTGGCAGATATGGTTGCCAGAAGTTCACCTTTAAAAATGTGGTAGTAACATTTCTATATTCATTACGGTATACTACCGTAATTCATTACATTTTTAATACGACATACTGAAGTACATCTGCATTGTAGCTTCATAATACACAGCCAAAAAAACGTACAACAAAGCATACGCACAAGTACTAAACACTAGTGTCATGTGTGTTACCATGATAAAGTAATACATTCATTCATTTATTTTCCTTCGGCTTAGTGCTGAATTAGCCCCAGTGGAATGAACCGCCAGCTATTACAGCATATGTTTTACGCAGTCGATGCTCGTCCAGCCGCAACCCATTCATTCATTCATTCATTCATTTTCTTTTCAGCTCAATCTCTTTATACATCAGGGCTCGCCACAGTGGAATGAACCACCAACTTATCCAGCATATGTTTTACACAGCAGATGCCCTTTCAGCTGCACCCTAGAACTGCAAAACACCTGTACACTCTCACATTCACACACACACACACACTCATGCACTATAGCCAATTTAGTTATGCTTACACAATTTGCTGAGTCTTGTACACTGTGAACAGTACAAAGCGTTTCCTTGTCTTGCCTTGCCGTGTTTTTGACCTTTGCTTTGTTTTCTTGTTTATGTTGTTTTGCAGTCTGTCCCGACCATTCGCCTGTACTTTGACTACACTTTGGATTACCTACATTCAATTTAATTAAATTCATCTTTATTTCTATGGCGCTTTTACAATGTAGATTGTGTCAAAGCAGCTTCACATAGAAGATTATAGTAAATTGAAACTATGTCAGTCCAGTTTTCACAGTTTGAGTTCAGTTTAGTTCAGTTCAGTGTGGTTTAATTTTCACTGCTAAAAGTCCAAACACTGAAGAGCAAATCCATCAATAGATGCTCCTGTCTGTCCCTGTTTTGACCTTTGCCTGCCTGACGATTTTTAATAAACTGCATTTGGATCCTCATCTCCATTTTACCCTAACTTATTACAATGTTATTGTTCATATTAATATTTTGCAGCATTATATAATACAGTATAATGCTGTAAAAATGAGCATAAATGCATAAACTGCACTGTAAAATAAGTTACAGTAACTGCAATGTAATCTATTTTTATATGAATTTATTGGCAACCTTGCTGCCTGCAGTGTACTGTAAAAAAAAGAGTGTGTTATTAGTTTTGCGTTGTTAAATAAGTTTTTATTTCAATACTATTTCACTACACTTCAGTTTAGTTTTTAATGTCTTTGTTAATTTTAGTTATGCAATTTTTGAATATATGTTTTAAGAGACACTGAACTGAAAACCGTACACACAAAGGCAGGTTAAATTAATAGTAAAACATTATAAAGAATTCAGACAAACTTCTTCATATTAAAAAACATTTATGTAGTTAATCAGGTCTGGTTTACATTTTTTGACAACTGGAGAAAAGATTGAACGTGTTTTTATGTTTATACTTTTGTGCTTGACTGTTGGTTATTTGGTTGTAAAAATGCCGTCTACGGGTGTTTTAATAAACAGACTTTTTTTGCATAAGGGAAAAACATCCTATGAGTAAACTAGAGCAAGTGACACGGTAAGTTAAACTTTGTATAACTAAAATCAAATAGTTTAATACTTGATTAGGCGATTACAATTTGTTAAAGTAACAAAACATTTGCCGTCATATCATATTTACTGTATTCTTACTGAAAGCTCTTTGACAACTACAATAAGCATCTCTTCTAAATCAATTATACCAATTAAATCACTGAATAAAAGTAACCATCGCACAAAAAAATTAATAAATGAAGTGAAATGCACAACGCTTTTCGCCCTGAACATGTGAAATTCTCCTCAATTGCGTTTCAAGTTAAAATAATTGAACTCAAGCTAAAAATTAGCATGAGGTTAAAAACATCTCGTGAGTAAACTTGAGCAAGTGACGCAGTGAGTTAAACTTTCTATAAATAAAATCAAATAGATTAAAATGTGATTAACTAATTACAATTTGTTAAAGTAACATAAAACATTTGTTGTCATATCATTTTTACAGTGTATTTACTGAAAGCTCTTTGACAATTATATTAATTGTCTCCTCTCAACCAATTATATCAATTAAATCACTGAATAAAAGCAACCATCTCACAAAAAAATGAATGAATTAATGAAGCAGAATGCACAATGTGTTTCAATTCAATTCAATTCATCTTTATTTGTATAGCGCTTATACAATGTAGATTGTGTCAAAGCAGCTTCACATGGAAGTTTATAGTGAATTGAAACACTAATGTGGTAAATTCTCCTCAATGGCATCTTCCACACAAGTTCAAATAATTGAACTCAAGCTAAAAATTTGCATGAGGTAAAAACATCCTGTGAGTAAACTGGAGCAAGTGACACAATGAGTAGTTAGACTTTGTATAACTAAAGTCTAAAGTCTTTGTATAACTAAAATAAAGTAGTTTAAAACTTGATTAGCCCATTATAATTTGTTAAAGTAACATAAAATATTTGTTGTCATATCATTTTAACAGTGTATTTACTGAAAGCTCATTGACAACAGTAATTGAAGAGTTCAGATGCAAAACAGAGTCGTCTGAAATTTTCAGCGAAAATGAACTTTTCTCAGACTCATATGTTTATGTTGAGTTATTTAATTTTAATTACCTTTAAAAGAGTGTATTTGTTGCCATAAACTTGAAATTACTGAACAATTACTGAACCTACAGACAGGAACCTGATAAAAATGCTATTTTTTTAAGGAAATTTTTAGAGGCTTTTTGCATCTTGAATTGTCTCCTTTGAACCAATTATGCCAATTAAATCACTGAATAAAAGCAACCATCTCACAAAAAAATGAATGAATGAAGTGACACACAAATTCAATTAATTAAACTCAAGCAAAAAATTAGCATGAGGGGAAAAACATCCGCTGAGTAAACTAAAGAAAGTGACGCAGTGCCCTGCAATTGGTGTGAATGCAGCATGATAAATGAGCGATTGCTCCATATTTTAATTTTCTGTACTGGTCAAGGTTTGTTCTTCTATTAGTCTTACACAGTTCTGTGATGCGAATTCGTAGGTCAGAGTTCAACAAGCTTGAACTTTGAAACAGCAACTTGCAAAAGCTTGCATTTTCCGGTCTGGTGCATTCACATAAATATGAATTGAAGGCAAAAAGTGCAGTGTGATTGCAGTTTAAGAGAAAAGACAGAGAGAATACTTCCTCTTCACATCTCAGTCTCCCATATCTGCATAATGATGCGTTATGTACACTAAGACTCTATTTCAATTATGCATAGCCACTATAACCCACTGTGAACTTAGCTGGAACAAAACATGTTCATGCATTAGTATTGCATGCACATCCAACTCAATAATTGACATAGGGGAGTATGGGGGCAAAAAGCCATTTCCAACATGTTGCCCAGGTAAATAAAAAATGAAAGTTACAGTTCATTACACATAATGACTTCTCAGCAGCAGAGCATACTGTCATGCTTTATGGGTTTTCGCAATGGGAGTCTGATAATAAATATAATTTATAATCTATTTATTGGACTTTAAAATATATATATATATATATATATTTAAACAAATAAAGCCACCATGAAATACAATAAATCTGGTGTGCAGAATTCAATTTTCACAAGGGTCTATTTATACACAGAAGGCATATACAATTTTGTCATCGTTTACTCATACTCAACTTATTCCAAACCAGAGGTGGGTTTTCGAAAAACATTGTTAGCTAACTAAGGTTCCAAGGTCAGTGGTTACAAACATAGTTTGTTAATTTGGCGTTTCCCAAATTCATTGGTTCATTGAACATTCGCAAACTCAGTCGCAAACGTGTACGCTTGCAACTACACCTCTAGAGCTGTAGTTAGAAGCATAGTTCCTGGTTGTGTTCTATACCCAGTTATCCCCCCTATGCCCTATTCCTTTCAAACCTTTCAACATTTAAACTTGGAATGATTTAAAAAAAAAAAAAAAAAAAACATTAAAGCCGTCTCACTTACGTGTAATTTCCTTTAACAGTATTTTTTACAGTTCAGTTTTAGCCATCTTCATATTGACAATTGTGCTCCCTTCATAGTGCACTTTGAAAACATTTATGCCATTTTGAACGCAGCCGTGGCTAATGATGTAAGCTATAGTTGAGCTTTGATTTAAAGGTGGAATTTACATTACGTCTCCAAAGCTTGTAAAAACAAAAATATATAGCATTAGTTAATGGTTTTAACTGATAGGCTATTTATTAAGAAATGTATCTGTGCTGTATATGACATGGACCTGTTTGTTAAAACATTTCTGCAGTGGTTTAAATGTGTCAAAGTTGTAAAAGTAGACTTTTCAAAATGTTTTAATGAATAAACTATATCCTACTTAAATAATCATAATAAATTATTGTTATTAATAATTATAATTATGTAGGATTTGTTTTCATTTCTTAATAAATAGCCTACTGTAAATTGCAACCATTAACAATTTATATAATTTATATATGATATTAGAATACGTGTTAGCTTTTTATAAGTGTTTTTTTGTTTTAGAATAGAATATGAATGGTTCTTAATAATATTTGTAAAGGAAACATAGGCCCCTTATGTTCTGTGTACATATATTTCAATTAATATGGAGAACGAGAGCATGTTTTTAGCAAAACTAATATTGGATTTTTAAAAAAAAAATGCGTGTGTATGTGTAAAACAATATAATTTACAACAAAATTATGGGGGTTTTCTCTAAAGAAGTTGTTACTCCACCCTATTTATAGCATCATTATGGACTTTTTACATTATAACTAATGTGGTTCAAATGACGGATCTGCGACAAAGCAACTACGATTTTGGGAAACACTCCCAGCTACATCGTTCTTTTCTTTTTTCGTTCATTTGCCATGAATGCGCGAAATTCTCCCCAATTGAGTCTCAAGTACAAAAAATTGAACTCAAGCTAAAAATTTGTACAAGGGGAAAAACATCCCATGAGTAAACTAGGACAAGTGAGGCAGTAAGTTAAACTTTGTATAACTAAAATAAAGTAGTTTACAACTTGATTAACCGATTACAATTTGTTAAAGTACCATAAAAAAATTTGTTGTCATCATTTTTACAGTGTATTTACTGACATCTCTTTGACAACTACCTACAGTAGTCATCTCCTCTGAGCCATCTATATTAAATCACTAAATAAATGCAACCATCTCATAAAAAATGAATGAATGAAGCAAAATGCACAACACTTTTGCCACAAATGCATGAAATTCTCCTCAATTGAGTCTCAAATAATTCAACTTCATTCAATAATAAATAAATAATTTAATAATAAATAAATAATTCAACAAATAATTCAACTGAGTCTTTAAATAATTGAACTCAAGCTAAAAATTTACATCCCATGAGTTAAAGCTATCAACACAGTGTCTAAGTTAAACTTTCTATAACTAAAATCAGATTGAAAATTTGATTAGCCAATTGCGACTTGTTAAACTAACATAAAACATTTGTTGTCTAACCATTTGGCAGTGTATTTACTGAAAGCTCTTTGACAACTACAGTATTCGTCTCCTCTGAGTCATCTATACCAAATGAATCACTGTATAAAAGCAACCATCACACAAAAAAAATGAATGAATGAAGCGAAATGCATAATGCTTGTGCAATTCTCCTCAATTAAATCTCAAGTTCAAATAATTGAACTTAAGCTAAAGGTTTGCATGAAGGGAAAACATCCCATGAGTAAACTAGAGCAAGTGACAGTAAGTTAAACTTCCTATAACGTAAATAACATGGTTTAAAACTTGATTAGCCGATTACATTTTGTTAAAGTAGCATAAAACACTTGTTGTCATATCATTTTAACAGTGTATTTACTGAAAGCTCTTTGACAACAGTAATTGTCTTCTCTGAACCAATCATACCAATTAAATCACTGAATAAAAGCAACCATCTCTCAAAAAAATGAATGAATGAAGCAAAATGCACAATGTGTTTGTCATGAATGTGCGCAATTCTTCTCAATGGAGTCTCTCAAGTTCAAACTGAACTCAAGCTAAACATTTGCACGAGGGGAAAAACATCCCATGAGTAAACTAGAGCTAGTGACGAAGTGAGGAATTTAAACTTTATATAACGAAAATAAAATAGTTTACAACTTGTTTAGCCAATTATAATTTGTTAAAGTAACATAAAATATTTGTTGTTGTATCATTTTTACAGTGTATTTACTGAAAGCTCTTTGACAACTACAGTAATAATCTCCTCTAAACCAATTACACCAATTAAATTGCTGAATAAAAGCAACCATCTCACAAAAGCTTTTCAAATTAATCTTTTTAAATATAAAATGTTCCCACATCTGCTTTCTTCGTATTGTAGATGAGCAAACGCCAATATTCATAAATAACACAGAAGTGTCACATGGCAATAAATAACATTAGAGAATAATTACAGTGCTCTCACATACATCTAATTTGCCTGTCTATTATTTTTCAGATTCATTCATAATGTTTAGATTTTAAAAGCAGTTGCCATGGCAGCTTCAAACCTGCAATCTTCTGAACTGAAGTTACGTGTCTTATCCATTAGTCCAAATGGATTAAGTCTGAAATTAGGACTAAGCTTCACAATTGTACGCGGTAGATATGTTTGTGGAAATTTTCAGTCATGTACAGTCTTAAATAACACTAATCAATTATTTTTGCATGTTCACTGCAAAAAAAAAAAGTGCTGGGTTCCACACAATTTCTTCATGTTGTCCCAACTTAAATCGGTTGAGTTAACGTAATAGTTTTTACAAAATTAAGTGCATTGAACATAACATAATTAAGTTGACCCCTTAAAAAGGGAATTGCCTAGAATTGTGTTGAATTACCCATTTTAAATAAGTAGTTTACACAAGCAGCAAACATTTTTAAGTGTTCAGTATGATTCTCCAGTGCCGATGTTTTAAATAAAATGATATTTAGCTTCCAAACATCTCTCATTCTTCATGCAATTGGTTCATAAAAGCAGAAAAACTAAACTTCTAATCTTGCCATTGAAAAACATAAAATTTTATATGATCTCTGAAAGCATGTTTTCAGGCACATTAATTTGCTTAACTAATTATGATAACACTGAAATTAACTGTTGTGTGTCTACAGTGGCAGAAATCACATTCATATTTAACAGTTTGAAAAAAATTTTCTAATAAAATTGCAAGCAGCAATTAAGGAGCCAAACACAATAGAGGCAGAATGAGAAGCTAAGCCTGGAAGACAAAACTACAACAATAAGCGATTAAAGACATCAAAAATGTCCGGCTTCAATTCAGTAGAATAAACAATTCAATTTTTAATCAAGTCTCTTGATGTGGTAAATGAAACCTGTTTTGTCTATGAATGCAAATTCCTTGTTTTTTGGTTTGTTGTTGTTGTTTTGTTATTTGGGTGGGTGGGGTGTTTTTACTTTGTTTGCTTTTTTGTCAGCAATGCCTAATTATGATCTAGTTCGCTTTTCTTAACTGGAAAATGGTCTTGGAGAAGTTCCAAATGAAACACGAAATTCCGTCATGGAAAAATATGTCAGTACAATCAGTTGAATTAATAACAGAAACTGAGGAAATAGAGACATTGTTAAAGTGCAACTTGCTGTTGCCAGTGCTAGAAGTATTAAATAATTTCAAAATTGATATATAATTGATATCACCTGCAATCTAACCCTTATAGACCGCTGGAGAACATTTATTATCACCAGAACTACAAGTCTGATACTGATATGAACTACAACTCCGGTCATGCACCTCACACACACCTGTTTAGAATCACAGATGATTTCACACACACACAGCTGGAAGCTCATCAAAGACTGATTACACGGACTATATATACTGCTCACATTCCCACACACATTACTGAGTCTTGTTGTTGTTATTGACCTGTAACATGACCTGACCTAAAATGATGACAAAACAGGTGATTTTGCTCGCATTTAAAAGGGATCGCACACTGGATGCGTAACTCAGCGATGAGCCATGCCATGCCACGACACACACAGCGCCATGCATTTTAGAATACTAAACATAGATTTCTATCAGTGTATGCACACTGCAAGTTGGTGACTGTCTGTGGCGCCCAGCTACAACTCAGGACACTGTTCATATTGCTGCCGTGCGACAGGGCACCATCTGAATAGTTTCATTTTAAATAACATGGGAATGTCCGCGTCTGGTGTACGGTACTTCCAATTGTCATGTGCACATTGTATCGCGGCGCATCAGGTGTGTGACCCCCTTAAGATTATAAGGCTGAACGGCATGAAATGCCATCAGTCTAGAGACCTTTCCCAGTATTTCTGTTGCAATTGGGATATCACAATAATTAACCCCAAAAACCCCAAAGCAAAGCAAACACTAGCAGATTACTATGATATAAATACAGGGCTACAACATACAAAATAGAAAGGTCGACTTCGAAAGTCACTTACCAGTTTAATAATGATTTGATTAGCAGTAGTTTGAAATTATGCTGTTTCTGTCGTCATCTTGTGGCAGAACGTCAACCCTCTTTGCTGTGCACAATGACAGGCTAGTGCCCGCTGATGTGATGTATCTTTGAAATTATAAATATTTAAAATAGGCACTATCCTTATAATTTAAATATCCTTAAAAATAAACCTTCTCGACTAAAAAAAGCCTCAAAGTACATTATGTTGTCTAGCAGCTGCAATATTTGTCAAACTGTAGTGAGTTTATTAACCCGCTGTTACTCTATGTGAGCGGAGTAATACACAAGAGTAAGGAGGCTGTACGACTGCTGTTATTGCAGAATATCGCACAGCTGTCAGCCAATCAGATTTGAGAACCAGACATTATATATTTTTATTGATTTATTGATTTTAGTGAAGGTATCTTGTTGTGTTATTTTGTGTGTGT
>CAIGQZ010032222.1:1125900-1145398 GCA_903798205.1 Danio tinwini | reverse complement strand
ACATTATGCATGAGAATCATTCAAATACTAGCTCTAAAGTACGTTTGTAAAGTAGCAAAGGTTTCTGCTGTTCTGACATCAGCTGCAGATGAGAATGATTTTCTTTTTTATGTACAGGATTATGCTGTCAAAGTGTTGGATAAACGCAATATCGCACTCATAGCAGGCTGTATATCGTCACTGGTGGGACACTAAGACACTCTGTCTGCAGCCTTAAATCAAAGTATGCCTCCAACCAGTGCCGATATACAGCCATATCGCGCTGCTACCCATGTGATATTGCTCATAAATCATTCAAATTTAATTTTAATACAATTTTGTACTGAAATGGCAAAAAAATGTATGTTTGGTCCTGCCCATAAGGCCATTTTTTTCTTGTAGAAAATAATGTTCAAAGATTGAAAGATCTACATGAATAATTTTCTTTCAAAAGAATAGATTTTGTCCTGCCTGAAAAGAGTTTGTCAGTAAATGTAGTCTTATTTCGTGCACAAACCTTTGCATAATGCTAATCTGTAATGTTCATTGGCTGTAAATGACATCTAGCTGAGGCCTAGAAGAGTTTGGATTGCTTTGTAGACATGTCAAGAAGATGCTGTTACAGGTATACATGTTGTGAAAGCTAAATCACGTACTTCCAAAGAACGAGGACTCACACTCATATTGACATGGTAAAATGATAGTCGCCCCTGGAGCAGAAATTCAGGCAATGGCATTTGGTTTCAAACATGTGCTATAAGTCGTAAACAGACAGGGCCAACAGTATTCGAATCAGAGCAGAGGAGACTTTCAGAAAGGCGGGTTTAGACAGACCAGATTCTTGAACCAATCATTTCTGACACTGTGATAAAAGGGCTGAAACTGTAGTTTATATTATGAGAAAACTAAACTGTTTTTGACCTTGAATGAATGTAAACCCGGAGACTTACAAAGCAAAATTAGCAACATTTAAAATAATATTACTGGGAGACTTTAGCTTTACTTGAAGTCAAGAGTCAGTTAGTATAGCTTAAAGGCCAGGGCCCGGTTTTTCAAAAGTAATCCACTAGGATTTTGGATAACGGATTGGATCAAATCTTGAAAATGGGTTTTTCAAAAGAAAAAACGGATTAGATAATCGGATTAGATCACGCAATCCAATCTTGGTTTTGATCTGGATCAAACCTTTAGTTTGGGTTTTTCAGACCTTTTTTGTAGGATTTGGATCACTTGGATCCAAAAAATCTGGATTAAACTGATCCCATCAGAAGGGTGGATTCAGCGTGGATTTCATGCCCAAAATGTAATGAAAACTTAAAAAATGTATCAAATAATCCTATATTTGGATCATGCAGCAGTATCTTACAAGAGATCATATTTATTCAAAGGGTTTAATTGTATTTGTTTATCCGTCAGGTAGGCTTTAACGTATTCAGCCTTTCAGTATAGGCCTACAGCAAAGTAGAAAGAGTTTGGCCTCATAAAATAATCCCCCAAACAGCTGTCAAAATTGACCAAAAACTATACATTTCTTTCTGTCATTAATTAAAATATATATACTCATCACAATGTAAAAATATGTTTGTTTTTAGAATATTTATTAGTGATGTATGCAATGATAACAGAATAACAAAAAAAATACAAAGAATGGCAATCACTGATTTTTGAAATCATTTTCAACAATTGCAAAAGGCGACTGAAAGGGCAGAAGCACAGCTTCATCTGGCAGAGGAACAACCGACTCTGACCAAACTGCAGCAAACCAAGGCCAGACTTGAGATCCGCCTCCTAAAGGCTACGCTCACTCAGACAAGCTGGTCTCTCCACATCAGATGAGGAAGTCTGAAACTATTGTGGAGTTTTTGGCATTAAGTCTCTTTTAAATTCAATACATCTATATTTAAAATTATTTTTAGTTTTTTTTTTAATGTGTGTGTTTTCATTTCAAATAAAAATAAAGTTATATTGACCCCACACTGGCTATTCTAATTGTTGCTCTTTTTAATATCTATAGTTCTACATTGTGATTTCCTATCCTGATTTAGTGGTCCTAAAAAGTTTCTGTCCGGATCAGATTGATCCAATCCTATGTTGCTTTGAAAAACTGGCTCAAAAAGTAAGCTGGATTACGTGATCACAGATCGCAGAAAAAGGATTCCTAAATCCTGATCAATTTTAAACGGATTAAACCTTTTGAAAAACCAGGCCCAGGAGTGCCATTCATTTCTCTAAAGTGAATGTATTTTGTAATTTATTAAAGCCTTTTTTATGTGCAAAACTTTGTTCGTCATAAGTTCCATAAATATATGTTTTTCTAAGAATGTTGAGAGGTGTTGCTGATAGATGTAGTGAATAGGGAAAATATAGCTGAGACATTTGCTAATTTTGAAAGGTCACCGCTATGGGAGACAGTTTAATTGCCCTAGGTATGTACTAGAGGTGAGATTTTTACATGTCAGGCCAATTGTTCAGACAGCTGAATATTTCACTACAGAAGTCTGAAGTGACCGAAATAGTCAGTACAGAAATTTACCCCAGTTCTCATGTTTGTCTTTATATTATATAAGCATATTTGAGGGAAGCTTCTTTCAGAAACTGTATTTTTCCAAACAACAAGCTAATCATAATTTGAAATATCAGTAATCAGATGAAATTATAATTTTTTAGTTGTTCTATTACTGTATATAATATATTAAGATGTATTTTAATCAGTGTAAAGCCAGATTTATACTTCTGAGTCACGTAGTGCTAGCTCTGTGATTGGTCAGCTTAGTAGCGGTGATGAATGTGGGCGTGGCTGAGAAGCTAGAAAAGTGCGAAAGTTATTGCACATCCACCAGTTCCCGCTTCTCAGTGAGCAAGTTTGAGCTACTTGTAAAGTAAGTTAACATTACAGGTACAGTTGAAGTCAGAATTATTAGCCCCTTTTGAATTTTTTTAATATTTCCCAAATTATGTTTATTAAAGCAAGGAAATTTTCACAGTATGTCTGATAATGTTTTTTCTTTCTGAAAAAGTCTTATTTGTTTTATTTTGGCTAGAACAAAATCAGTTTTTAAATTTTTTAAGAACCATTTTAAGGTCAAAATTATTAGGCCCTTTAAGCAATTTTTTTTCTCGATAGTCTCAGAACAAACCATCTTTATACAATAATTTGCCTAATTACCCTAACCTGCCTAGTTAACCTAAATTACCTAGTTACGCCTTTAAATGTTACTTTAAGCTGTATAGAAATGACTTGAAAAATATCTAGTCAAATATTATTTACTGTCATCATGGCAAAGATAAAATAAATTAGTTATTTGAAATTAGTTATTAAAACTATTATGTTAAGAAATGTGTTAAAAAAATATCTGCGTTAAACAGAAATTGGGGGAAAAAATAAACAGGGGGGCTAATAATTCTGACTTCAACTGTATTTATGGCATAAAGCTTTTCACTCATCATAGCACACATGCTGCTGATGATGAGACAATAAAAGTCATTTGATTTGATTAAACAAGACACCCACAAAGAACCTTGACCCAGAGAAACACCACTGCCAGATAGTGTTTTAGATGTATAATTGTCAGAGCAACATAAACAGAATGTCAAAGTATAAATGCACAGCCACATACAAGGTATGCGCTATGGCTTACGGTCAGTGCTTAATTTGTAACCGAATAACTGCTGGAACAAAACCAGGAAATACAAGTTACCGTGATTGACGTCCACCACACAATTCCAGTTTTCCCGGAACATGATGTCATTAAACGGTGAAATCGCGAAAAAAAAAGCGTCACATTTCTGAACGGTCTTTTATTATTTTTTGCCATATAACGTTATAGGTCAGTCATGGATAATGAAAACATGTAGCTACAAACATAAAACGTATAAACAATCACTAATCAGTTTATTTCACTATTATGTGCTAGTGAAAAATAATAATAAAATGACTCACTCAGACTAATCTTCACAAAGAGCCCACAGTTACCTCTTCTGTCATGTTTTCTGGCTGCCTTGAGATTGTTTTACTTCTGTCTCCCGCTATTTGCGCAGTTTGTGTTACATTCGGTAAACATCAGTGAAGTGCAGTGAACTGATGACATTCACAGCCAATCATAGTCATTTCTGTTGAGCACGTGAACACAATGGCAAATCAGAGCTGTTTAAGAACGCCATCAACAGTGCCTTAAATGTTAAGGGGAATTTTTTTTTTTTTAATTTCAGTTCTGAAATTTTGAATCTTGACAAGTCTAATAGAGTGAAATAATCTGTTCATTAACTTGAGTTTGATAAATGGCATCTAAAACGTGTGTTTGGGAAAGAAAACATTAGCTAACTAGTGCCATTTCCCTTAACTTAGCTAAAAATTAGGTCTGATATCCCTTTTTATTTTCACTATTCATTCAGAACGGACCTTCGGGTCACTTGGAAGTTGGTGAAAGTATAAATTTGTATCACTTTCTCTTTGCTGATAAGATATACAGCCTGATACACGGCATTCCTGTGTGACTTTCTTCCCACCGCAGCCTTGATTTCGCTGTTTAAAATGGCGGCCACGTAAAATTAGTCTATATCCTTAAGCTCAGGGCTTCCTCCTGTTTGAAGGGCGGGAGGGGAGTTTGAGCTCAGGTAGGTCTCGAGAACTCCCGGAGAAAAAAAAATTAAGTGGATTAAACATAAAACAATTAAGTTGTCCCAAAAAAATCTTAAGAGTTGTGTTGTTTAAGCTCATTTTTCATAAGCACTTTGGACAAGAAGTGTTGAGTGTATCTTCTTTTGTGCATTGTAAAAAAATGCTGGGTTCCACACGAATCTATCATGTTGTCTCAACACAAATCTAGTTATCTTAATTGTTTTTCCAAATGTAAGTGGATTGAACATAAAACAATTAAGTTGTCCACCCAAAAAACTAGGAATTGTGTTGTTTCAACTCATTTAAATAAGTAGCAAAGGTCATTTTTAGAGTCTTCATCAGAAAGAAACTCAAACAGGTCTGTGACAAGTGTAGGTTGAGTAATTGATGCTAAATTAACTTTGCAAAACCAGCCTCCAATTTTAATGCATAAGATGTTACAATCTCATGCAGACGACACAATGCTGCAGTGTGCAGTGCTGTTGCCTCACAGCAGGAGAGTCGCTAGGTCGAGCCTCAGCTGGGTCAGTTGGCTGTGTGGAGTTTGCATGTTCGCCGCGTGTTGTGTGAGTTTCCTCAGATTTCCCCCACAGTCCAAAGACATGCACTATAGGTGAATTGAATAAGCTAAATTGGTGTATGTGTGGCTGTGAATGAGAGCGTATGAATGTTTCCAGTGCTGATTTGCGGCTTGAAACATCATCAAGCAGGGGACTTCTCGAGACCTACCTGAGCTCAAACTCCCCTTTCGCCCTGCAACGGGAGGGAGCCCCAGGCTCAAGGATCTCTCGAGCTCAAAGAGCTCTCTCCCCGGGACAGCACGCCAAACACGCTTTATAATCAATCATCTGCAAGGGCGAACTCTTGAATTTAAATTTAGTTTAAACAACCCAATTCTTAGGTGGCACAGTGGTGCAGTGGTTAGCACTGTCACCTCACATCAAGAAGGTCACTGGTTTGAGTCTTTCTGTGTGGAGTTTGCATGTTCTCGTGTTGGTGTGGGTTTTCTCCAGGTGCTCCAGTTTCCCCCACAGTCCAAAGACATGCGCTAGTTGAATTGGGCAAGCTAAATTGTCTGTAGTGTATATGTGTGAATAAGCGTGTATGGGTGTTTCCCAGTGATGGGCTGCAGCTTGAAGGGCATCCACTGTATAAAACATATGCTGGATAAATTGATGGTTCATTTCGCAGTGGCGACCCCTGATTAATAAAGAGCCGAAACTAAAAGGAATGAATTAACCCAATTCTAAGGGGTTTTTTTTAGGATAACTTAATTGTTTTATGTTTAATCCACTTAAATTTGTAAAAATCATTAAGGTAACGTAATAGATGTGTGTTGGGACAACATGAAGGAATTGTGTGGAACCCAGCATTTCTTACTTTTTATTTTTTTAACAGTGAATGCATTTCAGCGTCGAAAATCATATAGAAAATGACATTTGAATTGATCTCCTTTCAGACGCTTAAATCTTGGGACAAGCAAACACCTCTCGCGCTTTCTTCAGGAAAATCTAAGCACAACTGCTTGTAATTACAGCTGTTCCTCATTTAGAAAAAAATACCCTGCATATACTCTAAGTGCCACGTAACAAATGCTAGCAAACCTCCAGAGTGCTGCCTCACAGAAACGCCACATATATTTCCACCATTTAAAATGCAAATCAGCGTCGCGGCACCTTCCAATGATTCATAGCTCGTTAGCGCTAAAGGTGAGGCGTGTTGTATTTATACACTGGAAATATAAATCCCGGATTGAAACCTGAAATCAGCAACAGATGGAGGCCAGCTGTAATTTCATCGACTGGATCCATTAGAAATTAGGCATGTTGTACACCTGTCTCAGAGTAATTACATTTATTCAGATGCTATGTGGGTGTTGAAGGAACGCCAGTAAAGAGTCAGTGGATTGAAAAAGAGTATGTTTACGGACTCGAGCAGTCATGCTGAAATGCATCGTAGCTTTGTAAAAAATATATATATGTCCGCTGTTTGAAATCATTTCATCTGTTAAATTGCTAATTGCGCTCATCAACTTTTTTTTTATTCTTGGAATGGAATAAATCAATAAAGATAACATTAATGTGGGTTTTGTTTCTTTTCTTTACATCCTTTATGTAGAACTCACAATATAAAGCTGCTGCATGTTAAAATGCTTTTTTTGTAACCAGAATTACTAGCCCTCCTAAATACTAGCCCTCCTTTTTGTCATTACATTTTTACATAGTATGCAGTATTTCTGGTCAAACACCTTACAAATATAGTTAACAGGCTTATTCTGAAACGTAGCCCTATATATGTTCCTGGAGATCACAAATTAAGTAGCCAGAGCTATATATGGCTGCGTTTCATCTTTAAAACAAATGCTACGGGGCTGCTGACTGCTTACCTCCCTATAGATGGCTTTTCATCTTCTACCAGTTAGTCTGGTAGCTCGACAAGTACATTGGCGGACATGAGGCGCAGAGCAAAGTTAACTGCGATGACGATGTTCGAGTCTGGCGAAGAACGGTTCCAGAAAGCAGTTAAGACAAAAACTAAAGCCAAAAAAACTAAATAAACAAGTAAATAACAGGGTGAGAATGTGGTAAAATCTAAGAATGTGGTAATAATCAGTGGGCTTTTCTTTTTCTGGATTGCTTTTGAAAACACTGTTGGGTGGGTGGGTCAATCGGTGCTTTTTAAAATACTATTGGTTGGGTTTAGGGAAGGGGGGAGTGGGATCGGGCATCAGTTGGTTGGTCAGTCAGTCAGTCAACAGCGGCCTCTGCTGGATTTACACGTGAACAGCATGGAATGGCACTCCCGAGAGAAAATTGAGATCTGAAAAAGTATACATAGTGGCCTCTGGTGGACTCGCGAAAACAAAAACTGAAAATAAGAAACGTAGCTCCTGGGACGTATTTGGTGCTCTCCAGAAATGTATATAGCGGTACGTTTTTAGAATGAGCCTGCGTTGCATATAATCATTAAATTACATTACAAACATTTCACTATATAATACTACATAATTCAATGAGACTCAGTATATGAGTTTTAGACTAGTTTTGCAAACACAAATATCCTAAACAACACAAAACATCCCTGAAAAAAACTTTGTTTTATGTACAGAAAGTGAATAGATGTATAATTTATATCAATTAACAATTATACATCACGTTAGGAATTTAAGCACTACCTACATTGCAATCTTTATTAAATCTCTGGTTACAAACAAGAAAAGTGATGGTACTCACAGGTAGACACACAAGCTACATTATACAGCGTGAGCAGCACAAGACAGTAACAGGGAAAGTAGCCAATAGCTTTAGCTGGTTAGTGACGCTACCAGGCTAAAGCTAGAAGCGGACGCTCGAAAAACAAAATGTTTCAAGGAAAAATTTGTAAAATGGTATGAAGGGTGCGTTTACCCTCTGTAAAATAACAAAAAAGTAAAGAATGAGGATGTATTTTATGATAAAAATGGAAATTACATGCCTACGCAAACTCCAAACACATAATTAAGATAACTGTGTTGGAAATGTCACTGATGCATGTCTTTTCTTGTTCATTGTTCATTTCCTTCATCTTAGTTCCTTTATTCATCAGGGGTCGCCACAGCGAAATGAACCGCCAACTTATGCGGCACACAGCGGATGCCCTTCGTATATACACTCTCAAAAATAAAGGTACACAAGCTGTCACTGGGGTGGTACCTTTTTAAAAGGTACACATTTGTACTTAAAGGGTCCACATTGGTACCTCAAAAGTATATATTAGTACCTAAAAATTTTAAGAGGAACATTTTTGTACTTTTTAGGTACTAATATGTACTCTTAAAGTAATAATATGGACCTTGTAGGTACAAATTTGTACCTTTTGAAATGGTACCACCCCAGTGACAGCTCGCGTACCTTTATTTTTGAGAGTGTAGGTATAGTTAATATATCTTACTGCTTGTATTAAAGGACAAAACTGTATTACAAATAAAATATTAATATTAATATATTTATAAATTTTAATAAAAAAATTCTCATGTCATGAAGAAAACAATCTAATTATTTATGCAAAGCATCGTCAGTGCACCGAGATATCGAATTGAACCGAATCGATAGCATGATATTCGTAACCGAATATCCAGTGTAGGTTCACACCCCTAATAATTATTATTATATATTTTTTCTGTGTATGTTCTATTTGTCTCTTACTTGAAGCATTCATAAAAAAAACCCTCAATAAACTAACTAAAGCTTCAAAAAACTAATATACAAACAACAATTAAACATTTTCACCACACTCGAAATTCAGTTTTCAAATGATTTTTACATATGATAGACCAAATAACAAACATGAACTCTCTTGCTATACATCAAAAATAGTCTATTAGTCCTATGGGTCTCCCTGTATCGCTCTCTCTTAAATGGACAGAACCCAATAATGATGATAAATGAAAGATACATGACAAATCAAAGACTTTTTAGGGTTCTGACTCTAAAACGTGTCGATCAATTCCAGGAAAGCACACCTGAGACGAGCTGTTTTTATAAAATGTTCTTCCATTGAGCTCCATGTGCTTGTGCAGTGGATCATTTAAGCAAAGTCATTAATCAAGGGCAGACATGGCTGCTGAGAACAATAAAGAGATTATGGAGAAAAGCATCATGAAGTTGCATGCAGCCGGAGAGAAGCTTTACATCACATCCTGAAATAAAACGTGTGCAAGACTGAATGGCATTTAAATGATACGGTTTAGGTTGGGCATCTGTATAAACATGACTGCTCCGATGCATCTGGGTCACAATAACTCCATGCAGGCTTGATGTCTGATCACTTGGATTAACGAACAATGGCTTCTTTTAGTTTGTGTCAGCATTGGGATTTCATATTATTTACTATTTAACTCATTTTCCGAATGCATATAAAAACAAGTATTTTTTTTACTTCTTTGCATCTAGCAATCAGTGTCTGATTAATGGTCAAATCTTTGTTGTTTTTGGTGCTTTAATTAGTTAGTATTACTGATTTGCATATTATGCAAATCACCCATCTAAAGAGATCTGTTTGTTTAGTGGTAAAAATTAGGTATAGGGGCACTAATGTTGTTTAAAACTATTAATATTCATTAGAATTTAACCATTTTTATAGCCTATGAAACTATTCTTTGCATCCGGAAAGTGATGACAGATTAATGAACATTAATTAAGTGTTAAATATAATACCATTTCAGTGTTTGTTTATGTATATTGTTATGTTCCAGGATGTATTTTCTTACTAGCTATAGCTATACAGTTTTCTTTTGATCCTTTAAAGCAGGGGTTCCCATACTTTTCACCCCAAGACCCCCAAAATAACAATGCCAGTGACTCACGACCCCCACATTCCTATAAGGTGGTTACAAATATGTTGCACACACAATAGGCCTACATAAACATGAGCATACTGACAACACACAAAAAAGTTCAACATTTCTTTTCAGCTTAGTCCCTTTATTAATCTGGGGTCGCCACAGCGGAATGAACCGCCAACTTATCCAGCATATGTTTTACGCAGCGGATGCCCTTCCAGCTACAACCCATCTCTGGGAAACATCCTTACACACTTATACACTGCGGACAATTTAGCCTACCCAATTCACCTGTACTGCATGTCTTTGGACTGTGGGGGAAACCGGAGCACCCAGAAGGAAACCCACGTGAACGCAGGGAGAACATGCAAACTTCACACAGAAATGCCAACTGACCCAGCCGAGGCTCGAACCAGTGACCTTCTTGCTGTGAAGCGACAGCACTACCAACTGCGCCACCTAGACTATTATTTATATAGTCATTTATGTATTTTTTTTGTTAATATAATATTAACTTCACCTAATAAGACTGGTGGGAACAATGTTTTCAGCACAAGTCTATTCTTCGTTTAATTTTGGAGACCGCCGCTCGGAAATCATTCTCAATGTTTAGTTGTGGCCTATTTATTTTTACTGTATTTGATTGCTATAAAGTGGGCATCATTGTGGCACAGTGGGTAGCACTTTCGCCTCGTAGCAAGAAGGTCACTGGTTTGAGCCTCGACTGGGTAAGTTGGAATTTCTGTGTGGAGTTTGCATGTTTTCCCTGTGTTCGCGTGGGTTTCCTTTGGATGCTCCAGTTTCCCTCACAAGTCCAAAGACATGTGCTGTAAGTGAATTGAGTAAGCTAAATTGTCCGTAGTGTATGTGTGTAAATGCAAGAGTGTATGGATGTTTCCCAGTGATGGGTTACAGCTGGAAGGGCATCCACTTCGTAAAACATATTAAGTTGATGGTTCATTTTGTTGTGGCAACCCCTGATTAATAAAAGGACTAAGCTGAAAAGAAAATGAATGAATGATTGCTATAAAGGTGTCAGAAAGTTTAACCTATTACTACACTGTAACAAAAAGCTGTAAAATTTACAGTATTACTGTAAAATGTACAAGTGCACTGTCGATTACAGCTACTATTACAGTCGTTCTGTTTTTTTACAGTGCACTTGTAAATTTTACAGTATTACTGGCAATTTTTGCTGTATTTTTTTAAAGCAATTTATAGTGTACGCAATGGTGATACAGCAGGGAAAATGTCTTGTTTTTTTCCTGAGAATAATATTTCTAAAGGAGCCTTTGACATGGAATTGAATCAGATTTTGGTAAAAACTCAAACAATATACAAACATAAAAACAAAACAAATAAAAAAAATTGAAAAACGAGTTATGTGTAATAACAATGGAATGACACAAGGAGAAACTACTGAAATGTATTTAATACTTTATATAAAAAGCTTTTTTTTTTGGTGATGGCAGCTTAAAGACACCTCTCATATGGAGAATGAAGTCACATGAATTGCTCTTTTACAGACTTATTCAGAGTGTAAAAATCCTGATGGTTCTGTGGGTCTCATCTATCAAATCTGATCTTTAATTTGTATTTTCTATTGGATTCAAGTCAGGTGATTGGATGTGCCATCACAGCTTAATTTTCTTTCTCTGAAAGCACTTAAGAGTTTCCTCGGCTGTGTTTTGGATCATTGTCTTGCTGAAATGTCCACTCAGGTTTTATCTTCATCATCCTGATAATGCAGATGTTGGACTGAAGCAGCTAATATTCATTTACAATGAAGAATGAATGTTTTATGAACGTTTCCCAGTGATGAGTTGCAGCTGGAAGGGCATCCGATTGTATAAATGTTTAAAGTTTTTCATGGAAGGAACAAAGTCAATAACGAACCCTTAAATGATATTCGACCACTGAAACAGCAAGTTTCACAAAACTCTTTGCGTCTTAAAATAAAATAAAACAGTTTTCATACCAAATTGTGGTTGTAAACAGAAGCTAGCAATGCTTGCCTCATATCCAAGTTCTTTTGATTGGTCCACTTCTTTGAAACTGACATTGATGAGCAGTGGCGCATGTAAAAATTATTTCAATTTGGCATGGCATTTGACAAAAGATGACGCAAAATGTGCAACTGCAAAAAAAATTTAAATTCAAGTGTGTGTTTACAAATATAAACAATGAAGTAAAAGTCGCACATTGAAGCATGTGGGAAAATGCTGTCTGATTGAACTCCCTGGGTCTTTTGTGTGTGTGTGTGTGTGTGTGTGTGTGTGTATATTCATAATTAACCACAGAAGGTTTATTATCCTTTATATGTTTTTTTGAAGAGAATAGACAGATTAAAATTAAATACATTTTTATTATCACTTCAGTGCAGCATTGTCACTGCCCTTACTCTTGCTGGACAAAGGGGGGTTACGCACCTTCAGGGTTGGGGGTGGTAGGGTCCACATTTAATGCCTATATGACAAAAATTATCTTATTTTTATGGAAATCATAACTTCACAAAATATGATGGCAGACATGCAAAGTTTGATTCTAAAATCTTTACTTCAAATTCAGTTGGTGAAGCTCTTGAAATACACTGTAAAAATGCAGGGTTCCACATAATTCATTCATGTTGATCAAACACAAAAAGTTATCTTAACACTTTTAACAAATGTATGTGGATTGAACATAAAAATTGTTGTCCCAATGAAATCTCAAGAATTGTGTTGTTTCAGCTCATTTTAAATAAGTAGTTTGAACAAGCAAATATTTTTGGAGTGTACAGTATATTGTTACGTTCCCTTAATTCTGTTTAGGGGAACACAGGTACGCAACAGAATGTTAGCGGAGTTTGTGTGTGTGTCAGCAATGAGGTCCCATGAGCAACCTCGCAAAAGACTAAACAAACGACAAAGTACCCAAAGACGAAAACTCACAATGCAAATTGAATAAAGAAAAACACAGAATTTATCCAATGATTAAGGGAGGGTTTTCAAGAAAACTTCAAGAGGGAGTTCAAGCCAAAACAACAAACAAAAAGTTCTCCAACTGATAGAAAGGGAAGAACTAAACAATCTATCAAAGAAAAGAAAAGAAAAATCCATCCAAAATACCCTCACTCCTTTACTAACATAAACAGGAGAAAACTAGAAAAATGACACCCCGTCTCTACTAACCCAATCTCAAATTAACAAAAAAGTAAAGAGTCAAAAACAAAGCAGTATTGAAAAATCAAAAGGAAACACAACCAAACAGAGTTTCTGAGACAAAAACTACATCAGATAACAGAATTAACAGAACTTAAACAAATTAAAGCTCCTAATCAACAGATAATGCTTTAAAGCAGTGGTTCCCAAAGTGGGGGTCGGGACCCACTGGGGAGTTGCAGGACAATGACAGGGGTTTACTTGGTGATTTCCAAAAGTCAAATACATTTTATTAAGCTATTAGAATTACCATATTTTATTCATAACTCACAGAAGATAAACATACTTAATAGTTACATAAAATAGCAACAACATGCAAATAGCTTTTTAATTTTTTTCATAGGATGGGTGTGTTTACATCAGATTAACAACTCAGCAATAGAGTCAGCTGCAGCAGATTGATTTTATTAATAGTTAATAAGGTAGAAGTTGGGATTAGGTTTTGGGAAGGATTAGGGATGCAGAATAAGATCATACTTTATATTATCTAATGAACAGTTAATATCTTAATAACAGGTTGTTAATAAGCCAGTAGTTAATTGCATGAATTGTGACCTAAACTAAAGTATTACCATTGAAGTTTCAAATAATGTGTGACCAAATTTTCTTATAACAGCTGAAAGTTTCTTTAGGGAAACAATGATGGTTCTTCCATGCCATGCATGCATGAAAGAAAATGAATAAGTAATCTTTATTTTTACGAGTGAAGGATAAAGACTATGTGCTGATCACATTTTTATTTTTATTTTTTATTTTGGTAACGTTTAGTGTTTGGTTTGTGTAGCTTATCCTCAATAAAAGCTCTTTGGGGAAATTAGTGACCTGAAGACGCCGTATAAAAGCAGTGGGCAGTGAAGCAGCAGGGCCTCTGCTGTATTGCATTAACTGCAGTGCGACTCATTTGTAAAGTGTCACTCTCTCCACCGCTGTAAACAGAAACATTAAATCTGCCTGATGTACTGTGCTGGACTCTCTGAGCGTGTGTGTGTGTGTGTGTGTGTGTGTGTGTGTGTGTGTGTGTGAAGCGTGTGCTCCTGTTTGCTTTTGTGTGTTTGGTCGGGCTCTGTCAGCAGCACATCTGTGATTTCTCCTGCTTGGAACATCTCTCACTTCTGTCCAGATTGTGTTTGTTTTAGCTGGCAGATAAGAAGCCTGTGGAATAGGAAATCCAGGCAGTGCCGCCTGGCCTGCCGATAGCTGAATTTAAATGCAAGCATGTTTTCCAGCAGATTCGATGGCTGATAATAGTGTTTCTGTGACATTTGAGAGGAGAGCGGGGGTAATTGTAACACCTTCGCTGTGTCTGAAATCGCACCCTTCCCTATACTATCTAGCATGTAAAAGAAAACAGTGCACAGTTTTGACACTTTAGTATACAGACTACTAACACAGCTAACAGCTTACTAACATTTTAGTATACAGGCCTATTCACACTACTAACTATAGTGGCTTATTACCTAAGATATTGGCTGAATATTATTCTATGATCTTAATCTACATCCATAATCCCAATACCTAAACCCGACTGCTAACTTAATATCTATTAATAAGCAGAAAATTTGTTTGAGTTTAAAGTCTAGTTAATGGTTTGTTACTAGCAATAGTTACACCTTAAAATAAATTGTTACCATATCTATTAAAGGTGCAGTATGTAAGTTTGACACCCAGTGGTTGAACTAGGTATTGCACTCCTGGATCAAAACACATTTTCACTCGGCTCCTCCTCTGATGAGTCCACGCAAGCGCAGGTTGCCAGATTGTCGTGAGTGTGCCTGACTATCGAGCCTTTATTCAGTGTTAAATGCTAATAATGTGAGTTTGAATGCTATTTTAGGTGACATTTATTATGAAGGTAAATCAGTAGCAAAACTCGAGAGCTTGCAAATCTGAATGTGAGAACTTGTGATAATAATATTTGTATGTGTAGGTTGAAGTGTACACTCACAGCTCTGATGTGAACAGCTGAATCTCTCGATTTGCACACACAGACAACAATCCAAACACCTGTGTTTTGAATTCGAAGTTGCAGATTAATAGTTGTGTACTTGTAAAATGTAATTTACAAATACAAAATGATAGACACGCGTGTGTACGGAAACTTTGATTGCAGCTTTGCTGTACAACCACAAGCCGGCACTCACAACTTCTCAGATTCACCAGCACAAATATCTCGTGCTCTGACTTTTGATACACATCTTCCATGATCTCTGTAGCAGAACTCATTTTTGCACTCGTAGATGCAGAGGTATGAGCAGCGCGCGGCAAAGCGAGGCAAGGCGAGGTGAGGCTAAAGCTGTTTTATTGGTCGATGCCTGACCAATAAACAATTTCAGCAGCCAGCGGGACTGGGGTGCAAAAGAATAATTTCTATGATTATTTATAGGAGTTTATAGGATTATAGGAGTTTTTAAAACATATTTTTTGAAAAGATTTTTGTTAAATATCATTAATTCTACCGAAATGTATATACCAGTATAAGAGCAGCAAAGCCGGTTTATTGGCTAGAGACAGCCAATGAAATTTGATGTTTTTGTTCATATTTATTGCCATACTACTTAAAGCAGCAGCAGATAGTTCCCCTCAGATCTTGAAAATAAAATAAACTGTTTGAATTTGAACTTCAGAACTATGACTCAGTGCAAACCAACACATATCTGTGACTGAGCATGTACATTTAATAATGTTAAAGAGGTTTAATATGTATTACTTAATTATGAACCTTACCATTTTGTTGGAGTGCAGTGAGTGCACTATTCTGTGCTTCTGAACTGGCTGTATTTAAATTTTGTCAAGTTTTGTCTGGTGCAAACAGCTATCTTGCTTATCACTGCAAATCTCGCCACATAGCGTGTTGTTACGACACGGGATTACTTGGTAATTAATAACCACCTCAGGTGGAATTCTGAATCTGCGTCTCATTTCAGGGCTGTTACTGTCCACCGGAGGTCGTATTTTCAGTCGCAGGCACATGCTTTGAGAGCCTTCCTCACTGAATAAATCAAATATGCTGTTTTCCATAAAGGCAACCCAAAGTGCTGAAATATAATTGGCTAAAGTGCAGTGGTCAGGTTAAAAGAATCAAAACAAAGTCAGCCAAGTAGCTCACATTTTCAAAGCAGAATATCTGACTTCAGCATTGTTTTTCAGATAAACAAGAATGTTCACTTGGCATGTATCTTAAACATCTGCAAACATATTATGGTATTTTTATGTCAAAAACTTAAAAGCAGTTAAAATTTAAATGTAGTAAAAACAACTGTAAACCTAAATCTCTAGATTTAAATTTTCACAAAAAAACACAGTATTCATGTTTGTTTATGATTTGATAGCATAATTGACATAAGACAATTCAATTAATTTCAAGCTTATCTGTATGACGCTTTTCACAATAGTTATTGTTCCAAAGCAGCTTTAGAAAAGGTGCACGTTATTACTAGGGGTGTCAAAATTAATTGTTTCTTCGGTGCACTGCAATGCAGATGCAGACGATTCAGTATCGATTCGGTAATAGATCAACCGGTTATTACGTACTGACGTTATTTATCTCACAATTAAGTGCACACAGCATGCCATATTATCAGATAATTGTAAGAAATAATCTCAAAAGTCAATTGACTGTGTAAAGCCACATAAAACAAAACAAAAAATACAATGTATATGCTGAGTTCAGCTGGAATCCGCTGAGGTGACATGACGGCGACCGGTGAGACCTAGCCATTCAAGTGGTGTACCACTCAAGTGGTAATTATGCAGATTTAATATAAATGAAATGGATGAGTTATAATAAATGGGCTACGCAGTGGAGCAGTGGGTTGCACTCTCGTCTCACAGTAAGAAGGTCACTGGTTCGAGCCCCGGCTAGGTCAGTTGGCATTTCTGTGTGGAGTTTGCATGTTCTCCCTGTGTTCGCATGGGTTTCCTCCGTGTGCTCCGGTTTCCCTCACAAGTCCAAAGACATGCGGTACAGGTGAATTGGGCAAGCTAAATTGTCCATAGTGTATGTGTGTGCATGGGAATGTATGGGTGTTTCCCAGTGATGGGTTGCAGCTGGAAGGGCATCCGCTGTGTAAAACATATGCTGGATAAGTTGGCGGTTTATTCCGCTGTGGCGGCCCCAGATTAATAAAGAAATTAAGCCGAAAAGAAAATGAATGAATGAATGAGTTATTAAAAAATAACCCCCCTTACAGTTGTCATGAAGTGTAATATTAGCTATATACACCAAAATCGTTTTATTTTTTTTTGTACCAGGCTGTAAACACATTTTTTTTCTGCTGTAAAGTTGGCCATTTTAACATTGGGGTCAATAGAAATGTGCTCTATTCTGGATCCAGGCCTAGCGGAATTTTGATGAATTGCAGTTACAGTTACCTTCATATTAGCTTCACAAGGGAGAGCCGGATGTTGCAGACTGTGGAAAACATCATCATTCCGGATTCCTGATTAAAGAGTTAACATATAGCTTTCCTGTCACTTTCTAAATAAAAAAACTATTCATTTCTTTCACTAAACAAATCTTATTGACCCCACACTTTTTAAATCATTAGCGCAAATCCTTTGGTGCACATCCTCATATCTGATATAATGAGTGCGTTGCTTGCTTTATTATCGGCATTATGTTCACTGAGTGTTACATTGATCACTGCTTTTCGTTGTACAAGCCGACTTGTGTCTCTGATTATCCTACATTGCATCCATGATAATTATCTTTGCGTTTCCCACACATTCTATACATCTGACCTTACAGTCTAGGGAGAAACAAATTGTTTTGCTAATTATTTCACAGTGTGGTTTTGCAAGCAATCACACCCTTAGGCCATCTGCCTCTCCAGCATACCAGCGTTTCGCGGGCGCTCGCTCAACTATGATACATTTTTCAAGACTCCAGGGGCCTCCCTTTGGGTTCCTGCCCCGGCCATCAAGCGGAAAAACACATATCCCCTGCTTGAATAAATTGTGGTAATGGTGGTGTTTTCAATATTCCCTCTTTTTCTTTCACAGACACATAGAGAACTGGACTGGATTGCAGATTCTTAGGGATGTCGACATGGAGCTCTACACAGGACTCCAGAGACTGTGAGTATTCAAAAACTGATCCAATCGATGGGTTTTATATTGAAATCTCTCTCGTAGTACACTGGAAAAAAAAGGATTTATTGGATTTATTTAATTGTTTTATGCAAGTAAGTGGTTACAAACAATTTATATGGGCTGAATTTAAACAAACAAATTCAATTTATGTTCAACTTAATTTGTTTGTTTAAATTCAGCCCATATCAATTGTTTATAACCATTTACCTTAAAGTAAATCCAATGTATTATTGTTTTCAGTGTATCTTATAGGGTCAAATATTGTGAAAGCTGACATATGACTTAACGAAAGAGGTTCATATGATATAATTTAGCAACACCTTATAATAACTACACACTATGAATCAATTCTTAAGCATTAGCCAATAGTTAATTCATTGTTTGTTAAGCATTAACTCTACATTAATAGATGTTAGTAAGCAGTTAATAAATACGGCTTACATATATTCTTGACTTAACTATTTTCATTAGCGTTTAATTGTCATTTATAAGGGATTTGTAAAGCATAAATAGTCCTCACTTTAGATTTGGTCACCAAACTGAATGAAGTTGAGTTAATAAAGCATTTATCAACACACAAAATAACTATTAATGTTTGTCTGAATAATAAGATATGTAAATGCGGTAACACTTTATAACTACACACTATGAATCATTTATTAAGCATTAGCATCTAGTGAATTCATTATTTGTTAAGCATTAACTCTACAATAATACATGTTAGTAAGCAGTTTATAACTGCAGCTATAAATGCTATAAAAGCTGTATTACTGACTTATAAACACATTTATAATGTGCTTAACAATTGTACTTTCATAATTTGTGACTGATTGATTTTTCATTACTAAATTAAGTATTACATTATTTACAAACCATTTGTATTTAAGAGTAGTTGGAGGTTTAGAATTTAGAATGAGTCAGTAATCGATTAATAAACTATTGAAATTAACATTTATATATCTTATTATTCAGGCATACAGTAATGGTTACTATGTATGTTATTAAAGGATTTATTAACTCAACTTCATGCAGTTTTGTGATCTAATCTGAAGTGAGGACTATTTATGCTTTATAAATTCCTTATAAATGACAATTACAGGCTTAGTATCAAATATCTTTGCAATCTTATCTAAAAAGTAAAAATACTGTAAAATAGTAAAATTACTAAGTAAAAAAAATGCTAAATAATGTCAAAATACAAAATAAAATTGGACAAAACCATAACAATATAATAATTTAACAATATAATAGGATGCAATGTTTAAACTGTACGGTAATTTTATTTTAAAC
>CAIGQZ010032222.1:1107531-1120041 GCA_903798205.1 Danio tinwini | reverse complement strand
TCTATTTGTTCATCCATTATCCATCCATCCATCTTAGTTTATCCATTTATATGTTTAGACTTTTAGTTCATCCATCCATCCATTCTACTTTATCCATTCATTTGTTCAGAGATTTTTCATTCACCCACAAACCCAACCATCCATCCATTCATCTTAGTTTACGCATTTATCTGTTCAGAGACTTTTCATCCATCCATCCATCCATCCATCCTAGTTTGTCCATTCATCTGTTCTGAGACTTTTCATGCATCCACCCACCCATCTATCCATCCATCTTAGTTTATCCATACGTTGGTTTAAAGACTTTCCATCCATCCATCCATCCATCCATCCATCCATCTTTCCATATATCCGTTCATCCATTATGCGTCCATGCATCTTAGTTTATCCATTCATATGTTCCGATTTTTAATTCATCCATCCATCCATTCTAGTTTATCCATTTATCTGTTCAGAGAATTTTCATTTACCCACAGACCCACCTACCCATCCATCCATCTTAGTTTATCCATTCATCTGTTCAGAGACTTTTCATCCATCCATCCATCCATCCATCAATTCTAGTTTTCCATTTATTTGTTCAGAGACTTTTCATCCACCCACAAAACAACCCACCCACCCAACTATCCATCCATCCATCTTAGTTTATTCATTCATTTGGTCAGACTTTATCCATCTATCCATCCATCCATCCATCCATCCATCCATCCATCCATTCATCCATCCATGTATGTATCTTTTACATCAGTTCCATCCATTCATATTTTCTTCTATTTATGTATCCATTTCACTGAACTTTGATTTTTTATTACTTATTTTTTTTAAAAAACACTTTCAGCCAAACTTTTCTAGTTCAAATGTGTGGTAGGGACCACCAACCTGCTCGTAGGGAGTTCAGCAGCTCATACAGAAGCACCACTGCTGCAGTGCCTGAATCAAATCTGCCTACACTCGTAATCCCTCCCCCACAAGTTCACGCATGCAGTGTGAAGGACCATCATGTAATAAGCCCCCTTGCATTTGTTTTTACGGTTTTATGCCCTGAATGATTAAGAGGAAAAATGTTGTAAACATGGCCAACATCCCACCCACTACTTTGAAACTGAGAAAATAGTTGACTATAAAGTCATCATCAGTCATTCATTAATTTTCTTTTCGGCTTTGTCCCTTTATTACAGTTTTTCTCTATTGGTTTGGCTCAGTTCTTGAAACAGGAATTACATTCTCAATACTCTAAGATTGTTTTGCAAAAAAGTGTTACAGTTCAGCACAACACTTTAGCTCACTTGCAAAAGCTCATATCTTTCCCAAAACTGTTCATTCATATGTCAAAACTAAATTTCCTTCTTTTTTAAACAGTTAGTGCCCCCAAAATCCTTTGTCCCTTTGGCATTGCGTAAGCACTGCAAGACAAAATGTTTAGATGTTTTGTCACTATGACAGAGGACCATTAAAATATCCCTCATGTCCACCTTTCAGTCTTAGCCCAGTTTTTAAAAATTGTTACTGAACTGTTTTTTGTCTTTTGGCAGAATTCAATTGTGTAAAAAACTAAATAAAATAAATTGATAAGATTTTTTAAAAATTATAAAAAATAAGGATTTTCAGTCAGATCTCATGAGGAAACGTAACTACTTTACGTTTTGTCAGTTCAGTGGCTAATTTGTTCATGTTCATTCGTACAAAAATGTACGTGTTTAAGGCGTGGCACCCAATCACACCCCTAAACCCAACCATCATTGGGGGATAAGCAAATCATACTAAATTGTATAAATGAGATCGTACAAATTCATTAGAATTAGCCACTAAATCAAAAAGTTACGAATTGCCGTGAGATAGTGTTGGGATTTTAGGTTAAGAGTAGCCTCCAAGGTTTGACATCATACTGTACATTGCACTTATACTGCCAATGAAATTGTAACTATTATCAATTACACACATAAAGTAAATAACATGCATCAGAATAAAAAATGTACAGCATAATATACTATAATATAAACACACAAACAAAAAAACTATGATTATATACAGCCTACAGTGCTTGATTGGTCATCTGAGATGTGTGGAATTCCTTATTTGTTAGTCAAGTTCTACTGTAGTTTCACCTGACTGCCAATTGCTGTAATAAATGTATCAAATGTTCCACAGATTCATATAAAATATTCATGGTATTATGTTCTTGACTAATTTTGACAATTGAACAGACTATTGTGCATGTGATGACTTATACAATGAAATGATGCTGACACATTTTGGAGCGAACAACCATTTAACTGAGAATCAACAATCAGTTTAGATCAACTAGATCTATTCACTTGGAAATTGTGCTAAATGTAGGCTAGATGTACTTAGACATTTGCAATTTGATGAAATAAATGAGAAAAATCAATTCTGTTGTAAACAATTGCCAAGTGGTTTGGAGGTTTGTCCGTGTTGTTTTGAGAATGTAATTCCAGTTTCAAGAAATGAGTCAAACCAATGGAGAAAAACTGTAATCCGGGGTCGCCAAAGCGGAATAAACCGCCAACTTATCCAGCACATGTTTTATGCAGCGGATGCCCATCCAGCTACAACCCATCCCAGGGAAACATCCATACACCCTTATTCACTACTGACAATTTTAGCATACCCAATTCACCTGTACTGCATGTCTTTGGACTGTGGGGGAAACCAGAGCACCTGGAGGAAACCCACGCAAATGCAGGGAGAATAGCAAACTCCACACAGAAACACCAACTGGCCCAGCTGAGGCTCGAACCAGCGACCTTCTTGCTGTGAGGCAACAGCACTACCTACTGCACTGCCAAGCCATCATTATAATAGAACTAATTCTGTACTGATTACTGTTCACTGGATAAGGGTGTTGTGAGTGTAATCACTTTTTGCATTAAATTCCTGTAATGAAAAGAATGCAGTCATTACCAATTAGGTGTATAATGCCATCCATCCATCCACCCATCCACCCATCCATCCATCCATCCATCCATCCAACCAATTGTCTTTGCATCTATTTGTTCCTATCCATCCATCCATCTATCCATCCATCCATCCATCATCCTAGTTTATCCATACATCTGTTCCGACTTTTCATCCATCCATCTAACTGTCTCCATCTATTTGTTCATCCCTCATCCATCCATCCATATTAGTTTATCCATTCATCTGTTCAGATCCATTCATCCATTAAACTGTCTCTCCATCTATTTGTTAATCAATTATCCATCCAACTGTCTTACCAACTAGTTGTTCATGCCCCATCCAACCATTTATCCATCCATCCATCCATCCATCCATCCATTCATCCATCATCCATCATCCATCCATCCTAGTTTATCCATGCATCTGTTCAGAAATTTTTCATCCATCCATCCACCCATGCATCCATCCATCCATCCATCCATCCGTCCATCCATCCATCCATCCATCCATCCATCCATCCAACTCTCCATCTATTTGTTCATCCCTGGTCCAGCCATCCATCCATCCATCTAAGTTTATCCATTCATCTGTTCAGAGACTTTATCCATCCATCCATCCATCCATAAATTCATCCATCCATCCATCCGTCTTTCCTTCTATTTGTTCATCCATTATCCATCCATCAATCCATCTTAGTTTATCCATTTATCTGTTCAGAAACCTTTCATCTATCCATCTGTCTTTCCATTTCACTATTAATCCCTCCCCCACAAGTTTAGGCATGCAGTGTGAAGGACCATCATGTAATAAGCCCCCTTTCATTTGTTTTTACGTTTTTTGCCCTGAATGGTTAAGAGGAAAAATGTTGTAAACATGGCCGACATCCCACCAACATCTTTCTCATAACTGAGAAAATAGTTGACTATAAAGCCATCATCATAATAGAACTAATTCTGTACTGATTACTGTTCACCGGATAAGGGTGTTGTGAGTGTAATCACTTTTTGCATTAAATTCCTGTAATGAAAAGGATGCAGTCATTACCAATTAATGCCACTGAGACTGTGCACAAAGTCTTTAGGATGCACAATTCATTCCAGCTGCCGCTGCGGCTCAGTGCTGTGAAATTGGGGACCCTGATGATACCATTATTCTAATGACACTCTCTGAAGAGACGGGAAAGATGGTGAACCGAGATTGCTTCTGCAGTTTATCATCATAAACGGTGTATATCAAGCAGCAAGGCTCTAATGAACTGTTGGCTTTCTCGAGTTTGAATGATTGACTCGCAATGCCAGGTGCAAATGACCAACAACAAGGTCCTCAGTCAAAATTACTGGAGGAACTGTGGCTGAAAGAAACTCTGGTGGGGAAATTCATTCGCACCGATTGATGGGGGTCATTTGTGCCATATCATTCACACATTTCTGAACGCGCATATTCATATAATGGTCATTTTCTCTCTTTTTTTCCCCAGGACAATAATTAATTGCAATCTACGGCAGATCCAGCCACGTGCATTCTCACGGAACCCTCACCTCCGCTACATGTGAGTAAACGTCTTCTACAAGTGTGATGAAAGACTCACTGAATACATCCTTTAAATGAATGAATCATTCTTTTAGCTTCCACGCACTTGTAAACAGTGTTGAGCGAGATACGTTTAGCTCATGCTGCAATAGTTGTAAATAGTATAGCTGGTGTTGTGATGCAGTTGACAATCACTGAATGAACTAGTAGATGATTCAAAAGATTAACCAAGATTGAAGTGATAGTTGACCCCAAAATGGAAATTTGCTCCTCTCAAAATGCTAAATGCGACTTTAATCTTTGGTAGAAGATTAAAGATTTTTAGCTAATGTTTGTTCTTCTGCGACTTGCAAAATAACAAAATAGAATGGTATACCATTACAAAAGTATGTATACAGACAAAATGATCATTTATTGTCCCTCATGTGGTTTAATTGTTTATGAGTTTCATTCTTTTGTCGAACAATTATTTCATTAAACAATTATTTCATTATTTACCATAAAGCACTTTGTTGTCTGTGAAAGAAAGGTGCTATATGAACAGACTTTTACTTACTTAACAAAATGAAGATATTTTGAAGAATGCATGGTAATCACTAATTTCATAGTAAAAAAAAAAAATATGGTAGTCAACGGGTGCTGGCTACCAGCATTTTTCAAAATATCTTCTATTGTGTTCATGTTACGGCCAGCTCGCTCCCGACCGTACCATAAATAGGATCAGATACACAAAAGGTATATAATGAAATAAACATTTATTAAAGGGAATAACAAAGTACAACAAACTGTTTAGGGTTTGAAAGAAATTAACTGAAATTCTCTCAACAAAATACAACACAACTAAGACGGCTAAACAAAAAGAGTTCACAAAACAAAATGACCTCTCTGGGGAATAACGGTCCACCAGAGGAAGTCCCGTTCTTCACAAAAAATTCAAATATATACACACATCCTCCACTCATAAATTAACTAATTAACTGTGATGTCACACTGCGAGGCCATCGAAAGGTAAGAAAAGGGAAGACAGGGTCGTAACAGTTCAACAAAGACATTCAAATAGGTTTTGAACCAGTGAAGTGTGAGTAACTGATGCAAGAATGTTCATTTCTAATGATTCATCTCTTTAATTGCTTTGGCTTTTGACAATTCATTGAGCTAATATTGGACTAAACATTATTTACTGCATGCTTACTTCTAATACAGAAGCAGTGTATCATAACCTGACCATTTTAGCAAAAAAACTACGCAAAAAAAGTAATATACATATCGGATGTCCTGAGGTTGAATGAATTAACAGCATTTTTGGTATCACTTTATTTTGATGGTTCATTTTGTTGAATTTAAGTTACACTGCATCTACATGTCAACTAATTCTCATTAGATTATAAGTAGACTGTTACAGTTTGGCTTAGGGTGTGTTAGTGTACATGTACTTGCAAAGTTTCTTATAGTCAGTAAAATGTCTGTTGAAGGAGCAGTATCAGCAGATATTAAGCAGACAGTCTACTAATAACTTTATAATAGTAATAAAAGGGACCATCAAAACAAAGTCTTACTCATTTTCTATTGCTAGATGAACTATGCCTTTTCAACCAGAAGTTGATTTGATTGTATGCCTTGTTTTCCTGAATCAATGTCCTGAAAATTATATTCCTAACCAGTCAACTTATTTACCATGAAATTGTTGGTGACAGAAGCAATAAGTATGTTTATACAGGAACAGGATCTATGGAGCTACACTGTAAAAAATCCGTAATTTTACAGTTTATTTCAGGCAGCTGGGAGGCCGGAAAAACCCATAAAATATCGGCCGTTAAATTACAGAAATTTACTGTAAAATAATAGACATTAAATTACAGACATTTCCTTAAATGAAAATTTCTGGTAAATTTCTGTAATTCAACCTCTGTTATTTTACAGTAAATTTCTGTCATTTAACGGCCGTTATTTTACGGGTTTTTCCGGCCCCCAGCTGCCGGAAATAAAATTACGAATTTTTTTTACAGTGTAGCTAAACATAAATAGACAATAAAGCGACAATCAAAAAAGGGAAATGCTGTGTGAAAACTTGGTTTATTGTATTTAATTATACAATATAAGGTTGATTTATATAGAGCTGTCAAATTTACAGTGTTTAAGGCAACTATATTGTATAATTAAATGACCTAATAATGAAAAGTAAGCCCTTACTTAACTTTTTTCAATGGAAAAGTAATTTAATTACAGTAACTACACTGTAAAAAGTGATTAGTTACTTAAAGTGAGTAAACCAATTTCCTTAAAAGCAACAACACTAAAAAAAAATTGTTTTTGCTTGTTCAAATTGCTTATTTAAAATGAGCTGAAACAACACAATTCTTGAGAATTCATTGGGACAACTTAATTTTTTTATGGTCAATCAATATACATTTGTTAAAAGTGTTAAGTTAACTTAATCAATTTGTGTTGGGACAACAGGAATGCATTGTGTGTAACCCTGCATTTTTAGCATGTCTGTTTTCAAATAATTACTGTAGTTATTACAGTATTACATATTTGGTGCATCATTAAGTCTTTAAAACCTACACTTATAGCTAGGCCACACAAAATCTGTGTGTGCAGAAATCTGCAGATTTCTGCAGATTTTTAGCCCCTCATTGAGTCCATGTATTTACTCAGACCCATAGCCAAGGGGGGTTCGGGTGCTTCGAAAGACCCACCCCGCCACTGACAAAGGTCCAGTATTTGTCCCATACATGAGCCCGTTTGTACTGTTTTGACTGTTATGCCATCATAAGTTAACAAAATAACCCATCAAAAAAGGCTTTAAGACCATGCAGAATCTGATGCAAGTAAAGTTAGCTTTATTGTTTTTATAGAGAAAACATTTTATAAGTAACTTTTATTCTAAATATGTGACCAATAAAAATGACCAATAAAATGTTGAGAAGCACTAAAGGATTTGACATGTGGCCCTTCACTTGGTTTGCAAAACTTGATGTGGCCCTCTGGTCTAAAAAGTTTGCCCACCACTGGATTATACAGTAAATTCAATTTAAAATGTAGTACGTACTTAAGTAGTATGCGATTTCGGACAAAGTATTTTGAAAATTTCTTTTTTCTTTTTTGACCTGAAGCAATTTCCTGCTGAAATGAAACTAAATCATTTTTACTTCTGAAATGTGTGTGAGGGTAAACAACTTTTGAAGACCATAGCTTTTACTTTTCATGTCAGCTACTGTAACATTTATTTTAACCTTTGCACAACTAATGGATGGTGATGCTTTTTGCCATGGCTAGCAGAAACCATCATGATTTTCTCATTACTACATTTTTTTGTAGCTTTCATGCCAGTAAGCAAAATGTCTACCTGTGACCTTCGGTTTCCACCATCGTCTCACAAACCTGAGCAATGTACGGATTTTCGAGAGTATGTGATAATGGTCTCAATTACAGGCAAGCCAACTGGCTAAGCACTCTGTGAATGGGCTAAAAAAGTAAAAGATCCCATGTTCATTTCAAGCCCAAACAGAGCAGATGGACATGCTAATTGTGGGGTCATTAAAAAAATACGGTCAGGAACTTCAGTAACAAAGACGATGACTGCTTATGTCTTATTTAATTGTGGCTCTTAAAGGATTAAAGTGGCCGCTTTTGACATTGTAACGGCCAATGGAAATAAATTGTGGAAATAATACAGGCAGCAGAGACAAAACATGATTAAATGGAGAGAGTACAGTACAAACACTGCGAAGAGTGTAACAGATAGCTTGCTCTTGATGTTAGACCTCTTTGACTCGGATGAGTTCATATTTTGAGTTGTTCTTAAAGGTATAGTTTACTCAATAAATGAAAATTACTCAATCAATGTGGTTTTAAAGCATTGAGTTTCTTTCTTCTGATGAACCCAACAGAAGATATTTTGAAGAATGCTGGTTCATCCATCGACTTCGCAAATAGGGGAAAAAATACTGTGGAAGTCAATAGGTCTCATCAACCAGCACTCTTCAAAACATCTTCTTTTGTGTTCATCAGAAGAATGAAAGGGTGAATAACTTTGGGGTGAATTATCCGTTAATAACTTTATATACTTATATAAGTTTACTTATTATTACTTATAAATTTTGTATATATTTAATTAAGAATAAATATTAGCAAGTCCATACTGTAGGTGCATTTCAAATCGCACTGTTGAACACTTCAAGCACTTAACTGTCAAAGCTTTGCTCTTGTAGTGAAAGGAGAGGAGCTATCGAACGCTGAGGTTTGATTATTTATTTTGTATCGTGCAAACAAAATTCCAACCTAGCTTCATTGTGGATGCATACCCCCATCTACATTTCAGGAAAACACAAAATATGTACTTGGAGGTATGTCTGCTTGCAGTTTTCTGATCATCAAAAAGTGTACGCAGTGATCTCAAATTTCTCTTGCACATCCTCTTCTTGTGTAAATTCACCAGAGAGTGCAACAACACACACTTCTGCCGAATAGCTTGCTGTCAACTGACTGACTCCCAACCGATAGTTTTTTCAAAAGCGATCTAGAAAAAGAAAAGCTATCGAGGCAACACGATTTTACTATGGATTCAGATTTTACCACGTTTTTGGCCTGTTATGTTTTTTACTTGCTTTCTGGAACTGTTTTTCACCGGGCTCGAACCACATTGTCACTGTCCACACTATGTCCCATGTCCGCCGGCCTTCACGGCAAGATAATGTCAACACTAGAAAACACTAGACAATCCATCCATGTGGAGGCAAGCGGTCAGCTGGTAGCAGGAAAAGGAACAGAAGTTGTGTGTGGCGTCATACCATCACGTAGCATTTGTTTTTTTACAGATGAAATGCAACCAGACATACCTCTGAGTACATATTTTGTGGTCTCCAAAAATGTTGACGGAGGTATATATCCAGAATGAGCTTAAGCTTGAATTCTCTTACATACAGTTGAAGTCAGAATTATTAGCCCCCCTCGTACATTTTTTTTCCACAATTTCTGTTTAACGGAGACAATATTTTTTCAGCACATTTCTAAACATAATAGTTTTAATAATATTATAATTAATAGTTTTAATTATAGTTTCTAGTAACTGCTTTCTTTTATCTTTGCCATGATGACAGTAAATAATAGTTGACTAGATATTTTTCAAGACATTCTATACAGCTTAAAGTGACATTTAAAGGCTTAACTAGGTTAATTAGGTTAACTAGGCAGGTTAGGGTAATTAGGCAAGTTATTGTATAAAGATGGTTTGTTCTGTTAACTAGGCAGGTTAGAGTAATTATCCAAGTTATTGTATGATGATGGTTTTTTCTATAGACAGCAGAAGAAAAAAAAATGCTTAAAGGGGCTAATAATTTTGACCTTAAAATGGTTTTAAAAAATTAAAAACTGCTTTTATTCTAGCCTAAATAAAACAAATAAGACTTTCTCCAGATAACAAAAAATATTATAAAACATACTGTGAACTTTTCTTTGCTCTGTTAAACATCATTTGGAAAATATTTAAAAAAGAAAAATTTAAAGGGGGGCTAATAATTCTGACCTCAACTGTACGTGATTATGCTGCCCCTCATGGTACTCAGATACTATTTGTTAATTTATTTCACTCATTTGGCAACCGTTAAACATTGACTGGAAAACGGTCTAAAATTCCATTTACTACAAAAACTGTAACTGAAACTCATACACTACACTGTAAAAAATGCAGAGTTCCACACAATTCAACGAGGTTGTCTCAACACAAATCAATTAAGTTAACAAACCTGAAAGGATTGAGCATAAAACGATTAAGTTGTCCTAAAGAAACTCAAGAATCGTGTCGTTTAAGTAGTTTGAACAAGCAGCAAAATAAGCTTTTAGCGTGTACATAGGTGACTGTATAAATGCATAGTGCATAATGTATAGTGTGTCATTTGGCATGCATCTCATGCCTTATTCATTGATTTGTCAAATCATCATTCAAATGATTCATTCAAAGCAGTTGATTCATTTAGAATGAAACAAATGACTGTATTCATGAATGAATCAGGTTTATTCAGGAGCAAAACACTGTTGCTATTGACACACAAATGGTTTGCTCCAACTTGGTTTGGCACCAATTTTATTGACGCAACAGAAAAAGACACACAATATGGTGTCTAATTTATAACTCATTCAGTATTAACTTGTTCTTTGTTGAACGACTGTATAAAATCAATATCAAAATTGAGCTCATGCAGTGATATTCAAGAAAACGCTTGTGCTTGCTTGTGTGATATTCCTGAACTACATCTTATAAATATAAAACAAAATATGCTTTTATAACTTGAATTATTGTGTCGTTCTAATGCCATTAAACAGGCTTCATCACACAGTGATTGCTTTTGGACTCTTAGGATGTGTTTTTTTTTTGATAATGTCAGCTTTCACACTGTAACACAACAATGGTGATATTATCGCAGACAATAAATATAGCTATTTAGTTCAAATTCCAGCCACGCATTTTATATTAGCCTGATAGCATGCCTTCTTAATATCCATCACAATGGATTTTCTGGCTCCCAAAGAAAAAATAAATGCTTGTTAATTCCACACATTAACTTGAATGGACCTTTGGATTTTTATGTGTCCTAAACGTCCTGTGTGTGCTAAATGACGGAGAGCAGTCTGGGTGGCCAGACATTGTGTCTCCACAGCCCACATATCAACAGGGCCCTAATAAATTTGAAGGAGCCATTGTAAGGCAGGAGAAAAGGTCATATCCTCTCGGGAGGGTGAAAAAAAGGCTCTCCCTCATTAAGTCTTTTTCCTCTATGTGATTTCTCATGTCCTAAAATGTCACTTTGTTCACCAAACCCCCTCCTCTGACATCCCATTTAATTAAGGACAAATATTACAGTATGTGTTCATTTTTACATGACTTTGATCGGCACAGGTATATTAAACAAAAGAAGTCTTTACTGTAAGGCTGAGTGATCAAATTTTTCAAATACAGCTAGAGATATTGCAATATTATATTATAGTAAAACAATATTATAATTTCCAGTACATAAATAGTGAGATACAAGTAAATATATGTGGGAAAAAAAACTTCTCAGTTCTATGAGATGAGATATTAAAGCAATATCAGCACTCATAGAGCCTCTTCACTCTTGCATATTACTCCGCCCACACTAGGACTAAAGAGGGACTAAATAACTCACCACAGTTTGACAAATATTGCAGCTGATGGACAACATAATGTACTTCTGAGGCTTTTTTAGTCTAGAATGTAGTTGTTTAGATTGCAACTTTGCAGTTTAATTATAAGGATAGTGCCTATTTATAATTTCGGAGATTCAGCGTGTTGACGGCCATAAGCCTGTCATACTGAGCAGAGCAAAGATGGTTGGCGTTCTGCCACAAGATGGCGACAAAGACCGCATAATAGGTCCTTAGGGGAAAAACTGATTGTAAATTTCAAAGTACAGCTGATCAACTCATTTTAAAACAGGTCAGTGACATTCTAAGTCGATCTCTCTCTTTTTTATGTTGTATTGTTGTATTTATACCATAGTAATCTGGTAGTGTTAGCTTTGCTTTGGCTTTTTTGGAATTAATTATGGTGATATCTCGATTGCAATAGAGAAAACTGGGAAATCTCTGTAGACTGATGGCATTTCATGTCGTTCAGCCTTATGATCTTAAAGTGTGAGCAAAATTACCTGTTTTGTCTTTACTTTAGATATTAGGCTAAACAATCAATCAAATACTAGCTCTAAAGTGATGTTGGTGAATGAGCAATGGTTTCTGCTGTTCTGACATCAGCTACAGATGTGAATAAATGGTGGAAGAAAGTAGTTTCTTGGACAAAAGGATTTTTTAGACTCTCCGTGTTTAATTTTCTTTTTTATAGACATGATTATGCCATTTAACTGTTGTATAAACACAGTATCACACTCGCAGCAGTGCGATATGGCTGTATATTGTCACTGGTGGGACACTAAGGCACTCGGCCTGCGGCCTCGAGCCAACGCACGCCTCCCACCACTGCTGATATACAGCCATATCGCACTCATTATCTGGAAAACAGAAGCTGAAAATGACTAGATTTTTTTT
>CAIGQZ010032222.1:1074921-1097645 GCA_903798205.1 Danio tinwini | reverse complement strand
CACACACACACACACACACACACACACACACACACACACTTGTGCTGAGTCTTGTTATACTGAATTGTGAACATTATGACTCATTTTTCTTGCAATGCCTTCCGTGTTTGAACCTTTTCTACGTTGTATGCTGCCTGCCTTTTGACCATTTGCCTGTATATTGACCACAACACTGGATTGCCAATATACATCTGTTTGCTCCTGTGTTGACTGTTGCTTGCCTGACCGTTCTGTTTAATTTACCTGCATTTGGATCCTCTGTTGTCAGCGTCCCACTTCACATTACACTAAAAGAAATTGTGCATTTCAGAGTGTGCTTCACACAGGTGAGTGGGCCTGACAAACCACTTGTTGAAACACTCTCGCTCTCCATATGCACCGTTCACTTTACTTAAACCAGCACAGGCTCATTGTGGATACGTACCCCTGTGTACAGTTCTGGAAAGCACAAATTATGTAGCCAGAGGTACATCTGGCTGCATTTAGTCTATGAAATGAATGCTATGGGGCAGTATTCAGGCTGATGGCAGCTTCTGTTCCTTTACACGCTAATAGCTGACCACTTATCTCTTTGTGAATGGCTTTTACGGTGTTACCAGTACGGTGTTACCAGCTCACCATCGACTTGGGATGCGGAGCAGAGTTGACCGCATCGACAGGGTTTGAGTCTGTCGGGGGTTTAAGTGTATAGTTAAACATTCATAGACCATTTAGAGGGATGTAAACACAAACAATGGTCCCAACGTATTTCCTGTTTCACAAATTTAATTTATATACTGTAGCTTTCGAGAATCCCAAAAGAGCCCCACATTGATAAATAATGTTATGATAGCTGTTTTAACATAAAGTTATGATTGAATTGCCTCTTACAGTCGTGAAATAGTTTGATAAGCATAAAATGTTCATGGGCCAATGCCATGACCACACTGAAATGGTCTAGTATATGTATAGTTAGATTACCGCCTCGATCTGTTAGTTATGTATAGGTTTAAAAATAGCTCTTACGTCTAGTGTTGTGTTCATATTCATAATGATGTTTATTTATGTAGTACCGTGGCCCTGCGAGACAAGATATTTGGTTCCACTGTAAACACACAGATCACATACAAATCTGCCATTATATGGACTACAAGTTACAGTCATGCACCACACACACTGGTTCCTGATCCTGACTGGCTGCAAACACACAGCCGGAGGATTGCCGAAGACTGATTACTAGGACCTTAAATAGTAGCAGGAATGACAATAAAGCTAAATTTGACTTGAATTGCTATCCTGAGAATGATTAAATGAAACAGCTTGCCATAGAGGTTCATCCGAGACAATGAAAAAAGAAAAGTTTTGCGGGTGCACAGAACATTGTTGAGTCTCAGTTGGGAGGCATGTTTAACATAATTGCAGAAAAATGTGAAAAAAACCTAAACTCACAGTGACATTTATTCAAGTTGTTGTTTTCAAGACATTTCAGGCAGTGAGCTAAGTTGTTTACATGACTGGTTCAGTGCAACAAATTTGCACATGTAATTACATTTCTTTCCATTTTCATTTTTTTTCTTCTCTGTTTATAAGAGACAATCAGCTTTTTATTGCATCATAGTCTGTGGCTTCCTTCGTCTTTTGAATCATTTCACTTTCTTTAACATGCTGGTTGAAATTTAAGGAATAAGGCAGCTTTACTGGTTAGCAGTAGTTCCCTTTTCCTTTAGCCTGTCTGTGCATGTCTAAAATCTATAAAAGTCACAAAACTTAGCCTCTCAGAAAAGGGATCTGCCGCAAATGCATCAATCGGAGTCAAATTGTGCTTTTGTTACCACTGTGAAGCATTTTGCTGGAGTCATACTTTAAGAGTTGGTTGTTTTTGATCTGCAATGTTAGAATCAGTCTGACTCAAAACCAATGCTAGTATGAACTACTTGTTTACAGTTGCTTTAGAAGCTGAAACTGGAGATTATGAGAAGGGTTGTAACATTTTCAACACATTTCTGAGGAGTTCAGCCATTTACAATCGCACTGTGTCAGCTGGCCAATCAGAGTGCAGAAGGCGTGGCTTTGTAGAAAGGGAAACTTGTACTGAAAAAGTATATTCAAAGATGATTCCTTCAATTTACTATTTTTTTTAAGTTAAGTGGTTCTAAACAATTAATTTATAAAAGTTGAACATTACTAAATTTAATCAGCTCAACAAAAATAAATTGTTTACAACAATTTTGCAGACATTTTTTTTCAGTTTGGGGCTTGATTTAGCACAAACTTTTTGGTGTTAAAGTTGTTAAATACTGTTGGTATTTATTAAACACACACAAGAAGATTAGCACTGAAAGGCATGCTATTCTAGCACTTGTCCATAATAAATGTGCATTTGTAGGAGTTTACCTGTCACATGCAAATTTTATGGGAGGAGAATATTTAAATGAACCACACAATACAGTTTACTAACATTTGTACAATATCTGTGCCATTATTTAACGGTTAAAAAATAATGCACGTCTTAAATACACTTGAATACCCATATTTGTAATGCCAGAGCAATGCATTGTCCAAATGTCACAAATAGGCTATTTTTTACATTTGCTTCAGGAATTTAAAAGATTGCTACGACTAATAGTAATAGTTGTCCTTGCGCCTGAACTGTCAAAAACAGATGTCAAAATGTACATCTTGTGGACTAGCTCACATTAAAAGTCAGATGTGGATGCTTTCCAGTTGTTTCACGTTCACGTTTTCAGTGTAAAAGGTTTTTGTTGTGGTGTTCACTTATAATAAGCTTGTCTATTTTGGGAATATGACTATTTTTGCCCAATAAATAAATAGGCTTAAATAAAAATGTATCAATCAATCCATCCATCCATCCATCCATCCATCCAAATAATGCCAGTAAAAACATTAAAATTAGCATTGTTTTTTATTTTTTATTTTTTATATCGATTCCTAGTTTTGATTTTGCTGTGATTTAAACATTTAAAAAAGTCAAACATTTATAAATTAAACATACTCTTTGCCATCATTTGCAGCTAAATACCACAAACAAAAAAGGCTTCATCCATATACCATTGCTGCGTTTTATTAAATACCAACATTTTTGTAACAAAGTAGGCGTCATGAATATCGAATATTTTCCTAGCACTCCAGGAAAATTTCCTAGCACTCCAGGAGAACTTATTGGCCACTATGCTAATTTGCACTGTGTTTATGGCTTTGTTCAATGTGTAAATGAGATGTTATCTCTCTTTAATTTACAAATTGTCTTAAAATCATCCTCAGAAATGATCATGCCCATCGAGGGGGTTCAATTTGGCAATAAATTTACAGTACAGTGTGTGAAAAAAACAGACAGACAAACAAACAAACTAACTAACTAACTAACTACAGTGCTCAACATGTACTAATTTTGGACCATTATCATAAGTTATTTTCCTAGATTAGCTCAAAATTTGGCTTTGGTATTGACTAATCTGATGTATGCAACATAGACTCATTCTAAAAAACGTAGCCCTAAGTACATTTCTGGAGATAGCAAATTATGTAGCCAGAAGTATGTAGGGCTGCATTTTGTCTTTAAAACGAACACTACGGGGTGGTATGACACCGTTCCTTTTCGCGTTTACCAGCTGACAGTATGGACGGCTTTCCTGCTGTTACCAGTTTGTCTAGTAGCGTCATGTATGACGCGGACTTGAGAGAGAGAGACAGAGAGATAGAGTTGACCACAATGACGGGGTTCAAGTCTGGTGAAAAACTGATCCAGAAAGCGGGTAAAACAAAAACAGAAGCCAAAAACTAAAATAAACAAGTAAATAACAGGATGAGAATGTGGTAAAATCTGAAAACGCGGTAAAAGTCAGGCCAAAAAAACTGTCGGTTGGGTTTAGGGAAGTGGGTGGGCGCTGGTCAATTGGGGCTTTTAAAAACACTGTTGGTTGGGTTTAGGAAAGGACGAGGGTGGGTCAATCAATCGGTCAGTCAGTCATTCATTCATTCAGTCAGTCGGTCGACATCGACCTATGGTGGATTTACGTGAGAACAGCAGGCACGAACGGCACTCGCAAGAGAAATTTAAGACCGCATACACAGCGGCCTCTGGTGGATTTGCGAAAAAAAAAAAACAGCAAAAAAATGTAGCTCCTGGAATATATTTGGCACTCTCCAGAAATTTATATAGCAGTATGTTTTCAGAATGAGCCTGGGTTGGCTAATTTGTACTGTTTATGGCTTTGTTTAATATGTAAATGAGATGTTATGTCTTTGTTCTTTAGTTAGCAAATTGTCTTCAAATCTGACGCTCGGGGGGTGGGAGTGGGTGGGTGTTGATGATGATGATGATTGGGGGGGGGGGGGGGTTGTCTGACGCCGTTCCTTTCGCGCTGTTACTAGTTTGTCTAGTAGCTCTTTATGTACGATGGTAGACTTGAGATGCGGAGAGGGGTTCAATTCTGGCGAAAAGCCTATCCAGAAAGCGGGTAAAACTATAACAGAAGCCAAAAAATAAAATAAACAAGTAAATAACAGGGTGAGAATGTGGTAAAATCTAAAAACGTGTGGTTGGGCTGGTCAATCTGTGCTTTTTGAAAACATTATTGGTTGGGTTTAGGGAAGGAGGAAGGTGGGTCAGTCGATCGGTCGGTCAGTCAGTCAGTCAGTGGACAGCAGCTTCTGGTGGATTTACATGAGAACAGCAGGTGCGAATGACACTCGTAAGAGCAACTTGCAATCTCAAAAAGTGTACACAGCAGCCTCTGGTGGATTTGCAAAAACAAAAACTGCAAAAAAATGTTGCTCCTGGGACGTATTTGGTGCTCTCCAGAAATGTATATAGGGTACGTTTTCAGAATGAGCCTGGGTTGAATGTATATGCACAAATATATTATTGTAAAGCTTCCTATGGAAAATATTAATTTAAATAAGAGGTTTGTGAGGGGTGTACTCATATATGTTGAGCACTGTAGCTAACTAACTAACTAACTAACTAACCAACTAGCTGGCTAGTTGAAATAATAGTTAATTTCATAACTGATCATAATCAATCCAAATGAACACATTTGCTGAATACTAGACTATTAATATAGCATACAGTATAGTTTAATATAGTACACTATTATACAAATACTATACTATACAGTAGTATAGTTTGTATTGAATCTGAAAGGACTGGACAGTTATTTGCAGCAGTTTGATGCTCAACATTATGCTCATGCTGTGTATGTATCTGTGCTCATCTGACTGATCTAATTTAAAACCATGGAGGTCTAACAGGCCCCAGCTCTACTGTCAGGTTAGGGCTCCAGACAGTGGGACACTGGCATTGTCAGGTCTCTTTGTTTGCCATATTGGTCAGCTTGGCAGAGGCGATGCCAGTATCTAAAACGGGAAACCATGTGGGCAGTGTGATTTCATTTCATATCCCACCACTACTCAATCCATCCTTTTGAGTCCACATCTGACAATTTATTTATTGTGCCTGGAGAAGCTATGCTTTACACATTATGTACCATGATTGAGTCTTAACCATGGTAAAATGACTGTATCACATTGCACCGAGTGTGACTGTTGATTTTGAGTGTTGTTTAAGTACATCTTAAACTACGTTTAAGTACATCTGTCTGACTGTCCGACTGTCTATCTAAATAAAAAGAGTCAGTCAGTAAAAACTAGGGTTGTTATTTAAATGTATTTTTTTTATTGATTCGCAGTTTCGACTCCAATGTGCTATAAACATGTGCAAAAGTCAAACACTTATACATTAAACATACTCTGTGCCATTATTTGCAACTGTAGACCACAAACAAAACTGATTTATATACAGTTTTGAACAACTAAAATAACAGTATAGTCTTAAATATCTTCTGGCTAATCTCTATTATATTCTGCATCCAATGTCTATACTTTCTAAAGCAAGGGTCCCAAACTCGCGGCCCGCGGGCGGACAATAGTTTGTGGCCCCGGCTTTAAATTGAAAGTTTAATGTTAGTGTGGCCCACGAGATTAATATGTATAGCACTTTACAGTTTTGTGTGTGGAGCTGAACGAACCCACCTATCACGGTGGGGTATATTTCTTGACGCAGGCAGAGAAACCCAATGAGTGAAAGTAACAGCGTTGTCGTGGAGTGTTTTCTCCCGTGCCTGCTGGCTGCCTCGTTTCTATTGGGCACACGTAGACATTCGTCCCAGCGCACTTCATTCACAACACTTCAAAAAAAGTTTTTTAGGTTGCTGCCCAGCAGGACATTATAAATATATAAATGTACATAAATCAGTGCTTAATTTGAGCCGGATCTTACCGGATCCTGTTCCAGGAAATGTCAGATATTCGTGTTTTGTGTTCCGGTACTTATTTTAATTGATTCTGCATTAACTTGTGCGCAGTGAATACCTGCATGTGTGTGTATATATGTGTGTGTATGTGTGTGTGTGTTTGTGTAAGAGAGAAAGAGAGAGAGAGAGAGAGAGAGAGAGAGAGAGAGAGAGAGAGAGAGAGAGAGAGAGAAAAAGAGTGCAGTGAATGCTTTGTGGATTGTGTGTTTGCGCCAAAATTCACGTTTAACTCAACTCAACTCAACTCAATTTGTTTCTAGAGCACTTTCAACAAACCGCAATGGGTACCAAAGTGCTGTACATAAAAACAGATAAAACACATGCAAACATACAAGGAGCCAAAGTACATAAAATCACAACACATGATTAAAAGCTAAAGAAAATAAGTGTGTTTTCAATGACCTCTGAAAAGACTCAAAAGTTGGAGCTGTTCTTAGGGAGAGTGGAAGATGGTTCCAGAGTCTTGGAGCTGCTACTGAAAAAGCTCTATCACCTCGTCATTTCAAGCGTCATCGTGGAACTTGCAAATAAAGTCGATCCTTAGAACGAAGAGATCTCACGGGTTGGTGTATATTAATTAACTCAGAAATATACTCAGGGGCCAGGCCATGGAGTGGTTTAAAAACATACAGCCGTACTTTGTACTGAATTCTAAACTGGATTGGTAGCCAGAGTAGTGAAATCAGTACAGGTGTAATGTGCTCTCGTTTTTTTGTGCCTGTTAAAAGCCTGGCAGTTTAACTATTGGTCTGAACAATATTTTCAACCAACCATCTTTCTTTCTTTGAGTGCAACTAAAACGCAACTAAACGAGCATAATAGTATAGACTTTAATATCTTTATCTTAAATATCTTTTTTGAATGCAACTAAAATGCAACTAAATAACAATAACAGTAAAGACTAAAATATATATGTATTTTATTGAAGGCTTTGTTGTTTATTTGGATTTATAATATGGTCATATTCCTAGTCGAAAGAATTTCCTTAGACTTTGGTTCATGTTCATTAGCTGCGTCCCAAATGGCACACTATACACTATGTACTTATGCACTTACACACTCAGCAGCATAGTATATGTATGTAGTGTCATCCCAAATGGAACACTAACGTTTATTTACTAAGAAATTGAAACTGTTTCCCTGATGACGTTTAACGGTTGCTAAATTAGTAAAATAAATTATTAAAGTACCAAATAATACCTGCCATGAGTATAACCACATTTACCATCGGGAGGCGCTATAATCACTCTCATAGGAGAATTTTGCTTTCACAATACAAAATAAATAAAGTAATCAAACATGTGCACCCAATAGCTCGACCCCTTCCACTACGTGAGCAAAGCTGCGGTCTTTGAGTACGTGAAGTGTCCATCATTTCACACTTAATTCTACCGGTTGAATAAGTGCATCATCCGGGTAATTAAAGTGCACTTATTATTTTTAGAGTTTTCAGTGTGAATGCACTACTTACACTATTTACACTACAAAGTGGCATAGAATAGTGCATAAGTATGAGATTTGGGACACAACTAATAATTATTAAAAATTGTGACATTGAAAGAAATGTCATTGGTTAATGGTCAATAAGTTACAATTGTCATATACCGTAACCTAAATCATAGGTTTGTGTTAAGTCAGTGATCAAAATGCTATGAACATTGTAGCCTAAGGTATAGGCTTCTATTCAATAATAAATATTTTTTTTAAGAACTGCATCTTATAATGTCAGGGTGTATGTGAAATGATATGTGATTAGTTTTATTAATTAATCGCCACACTATGTAATTAATTATAATAAAAAATGTAATCGGTTGACACCACTAGTTAAAACAGTACAATAACAACAATGCAACTAAAACGCAACCAAATGAGCATAATAGTATAGACTTAAAGAGCTTCTATTATGGGTTTTTGAAAATGATCTTCCATGCAGTGTGTAACACAGCTCTAAGTGAAGTGAAATATTCAGCTAGGGCTTAAATCTGAAAGTGCACCGTGTTTAAAACTATTGATTCATCTATAAAAGAGTCGACTCATAGTGGTTCGAATGAATCGCCGATGTAACAAGTCTTTAGCCGTGCCAGCGAGATGTTGATACGGAACTCAAGCCCTGCCCATTTGCGGTGTGCGCAGACCTGGGAAAATTGAAACCCCCTGGCCACAAAAAGAAAAAGTGGAAGACAAACACTGTAGCAGATCCCTGTTGAATCAAGTCGCGTAGACGCTGTGCTCTGAAGTGTGAGGGGAAAGTTAGTGTTATTTTCTCTACCCAAAGATGAGGCAGTGATTGAAGTTTATTTTTGCAAAAATACCTCATCATTATAGCCCCAGGCTTGTGCTGTGTTCCCCTCATTTTTCTGACGAGTGCTTTAGCAATCTACATACGTACAATGAGGGATTCGTTGGCCGTTTGGTAAAGGAAGGACCAAAAAGATGTATTTATATATGGGACTTTGTCAGAGTTTGACAGGAACTTTATAGTACACAGTTATTGGATCAGTTCCTTCCTCCATTTCACAAGTGTAAGTAAGTGCGATCAAAATGATTGCCTCCTTGTTTTCTCTAGCTTGCAAAATGTGTATTTAATTGTGCCTTGTTACTTGTAACTGCTCCACAATGGTTGTACTGTATCTGGTTAACTCTTTATATTCTCATATCACTTCTAAAGCCATGTTGAAAATGCGACGCGTGCCACATTGTTTACGGATTTAAATGCGTTTGTCAGCTAGCGATCCACTGCCATTTGTCCTTGCTATGGCCCCCGTCAACTGTTCCTACACACATGCCGTGGTCAAGTTTCAAAACAGTTCAGCTTTTGCCACTGTGTGGATTAATACTGAATGTGTATCATGGTTAAGAATTGAGCAATATGCTGGTGTTAAACTGCATTGTTGACTGCAAATACTCTGCACTCTGACTGCTTGTTGATAAGCCGTGCTGGGCATTTCTCTCTGTCTCACGCTGAACACAGTTGACCAATCACAACAGACTGGGTCATCGTACCAATCAGCAGAGATTAGTATCGCGCTAAGGAGGGGTTTGAATGAATTGCTGAACAAATCATATGAGAGTCGTTAGGATAATTAGGTAAAAATAAATGCATATTATAAGAAAATTAACGTGTTTTTTGACCTTGCATGCATATCAAACTGTTGTTGGAGACCCCAAAACCAAAATATGACCTTTTTATTGCATAATAGACATTTAAAAAAAAATAAAAAATTTTACACTTCTTGCTGATCTCTGCATCCGATTTCACAAGGAGAAGCAAATCTCCAGCGAATGGGTCTGATCGAGGCAGCCGACTGATTGAGTTTTGCTGGGGCGTGCAGCTTTGCTCCAAACACCGTAACCCTGTGCCAGTTCAACACTGCCATCTGCCCCTGTCTCTCAACTCGAGCGAGCAGCTGAAGGTGGTGGTCCAGGTGCCAGGGCACGGCGGCTCCGTGGATGACAGCTTTGAGCTGCTGTGAGGCGCAGGCGGTCTGCCAGGTCTGGGCATGGTGACAGTTCGGCATTCATTAGTGCCCCTCACACCTCTGTCGTTCACAGGACCCTCTAGTATCTGTCCTAACAAGCTCTGCCCTTATGATTGGTACAATGAAAGATACAAAGTAGGGTTGGGCCAATCACAGTGTAGACTGACATGAGTCCATAAATCTTACAGTAGATACACTGTGCCTGTATCTATTGAGATCAGTCAGGAGATACAGTTAAAGTCAGAATTATTAGCCCACCTGTTTTTTTTTTCCTCCCAATTTCTGTTTAACGGAGAGAAGATTTTTTTTCAATACATTTCTAAACATAATAGTTTTATTAACTCATTTCTAATAACTGATTTATTTTATCTTTGCCATGATGACATTACATAATATTTTACTAGATATTTTTCAAGACACTTCTATACAGCTTAAAGTGACATTTAAAGGCTTAAGTTATTAAGCTTAAGTTATTGTATAACGATGGTTTGTTCTGTAGACTATCGAAAAAATAAAAAGCTTAAAGGGGCTAATAATTTTGACCTTAAAATGGGTTTTAAAAAAATAAAAACTACTTTTATTATAGCTAAAATTGAACAAATAAGACTTTCTCCAGAAGAAAAAATATTATCAGACATACTGTGAAAATGCCCTTGCTCTGTTAAACATAATTCAGGAAATATTAAAAAAAGAAAAAGAAATTCAAAAGGGGGCTAATAATTCTGACTTATTACTCAACTGTATATTGTTATTTAAACATTTTACATTTATTAACATTTGAATTAAGTTTTATTTATTGAAAATTATTTGTAATTGTAATCAATGTTTGGGCAGTCATTTTTGATCGGTTTAAAGCTTATTTGTTGGATTACAGATCAGTCAGGAGATATAGTATTATTGATTGAAAATTATTGAATTTTCCTTCAGCTTAGTCTCTTATTTATCAGCAGTCGCCACAGCAGAATGAACCACCGACTATTCCGGCATATGTTTTACGCAGCAGATGCCCTTTCAACCGCAACCCAGTACTGAGAAGTCACTATTATTCAAATATTTTAAATTGATTAACATTTGAAATCAGTTTTATTTATTGAAAATCATTTGTAAAATTGGATTCATTCCTGTCACTGCAAAGCTGATTTTTTTCAGCCACGGTTACTCAAGTTTTCAGTCATTCTTGTTCAGTTTAAAGCTTATTTGTTGAATAAAACATGTTTTTTGAGCCACCGTTACTCAACATTTTTGTGTTTGATCAGTCATTTCTGATCAGTTTAAAGCTTATTTCTTGAAATACACAGCATGTTGAGGTCAGTCAGGAGATACACTATTTTTCAAATATTCTACATTTATTAACATTTGAAATAAGTTTCATTTATTTATTGAAAATCATTTCAATAAATGCAAAGCTCATGTTTTCAGCCACCACTACTCAAGTTTTCAGTGTTTGAGCAGTCATTTTTGATGGGTTAAAAGCTTATTTGTTGAAATACACTGTGTTTATACTGAGATCAGTCAGGAGATACACTATTATTCTAATATTTTACATTTATTAACATTTGAAATCAGTTTTATTGTTTGAAATTTGTAAAATTTGATTCATGGCTGTCACAGCAAAGCTGAATGTTTCAGCCACCATTATTAAAATGTACAATGTTTGATCAGTCATTATTGATCAGTTAAAGCTTATTTGTTGAATTATACTGCATCTATCAACTAAGATCAGTCAGGAGATGTCAAATGTCAAATATTTGACATTTATTAACATTAGAAAAAAGATTCATTTGTTTAATTTCAATTTATTAAATTGAAAATCATTTGTAGATTTAGATTAATTCCTGTCACTGCAAAGCTGATTTTTTGCCACCATGTTTTCAGTGTTTTTAATTGTTATTGTTGATCAGTCTAAAGCTTATTTGTTGAATTACACTGCATGTATCTACAGAGATATACAATATTATGTAAATATTTTAAATTTATAAACATTTAAAATAAGTTGTATTTATTAAAAACTATTTGTAAAATTTGATTTATTCCTGTCACGGCAAAGAAGATTTTTCCTGCCACAATTAATAAAGTTTTCAATGTTTGATCAGTCCTTTTTGATCAGTTTAAAGCTTATTTGCTTAATTGCACTGCATCTATCAACTGAGATCAGCCAGGAAATACACACAGTAAAATACAGTAAAATACACTCTTATTCAAATATTCTACATTTATTAACATTTGAAATCAGTTTTATTTATTAAAAATCATTTGTAAAATTGGATTCATTCCTGTCACTGCAAAGCTGATTTTTTCAGCCAGCATTACTCAAGTTTTCAGTGTTTTTTAACTGTCATTTTTGTTCAGTTTAAAGTTTTTTGTTCAGTTTTTTATTTGTTGAATAAAACACGTTTTTTGAGCCACCGTTACTCAAATTTTTTATGTTTTAGTCATTTCTGATCAGTTTAAATCTTTTCAGCCACTATTACTTAAATTTTCAATGTTTGATCATTCATTTTTGGTGAATTTAAAGCTTGTTTGTTCAATCAAATGTTTATTTTTAAAATAAACTTTATTTTACAAAATAATGTACTAATGCTAAACTTTTACAATGTTTTTAGCATTACTACTGTATTTGTAGATGGGATTAACATGTTTTGTTTATGACTGATAGTGAACATGTGAAGTAAAATGCTAATACAGTGCAAAATGGGTTATTTTAATATGCTGTTGTTACAGTGTAATCATTCACTTAACTACTGCATAATATTAATTATTAACATGTACTTACTGTATGATTAGGATTAGAATGTGGGTTAGGTTTAGGGTTAGTTGCATGCAATTATTAATGGTTATACTACAGTATAGTACGTATATGGAATGTGTGCAACAAGGTATGTTACAAAATATAATAACAGCATTTTTCATAAAAAAGGTCGATGTTGAGGGTATGAATAAATTCTCACTGATGGAATGATCTTCCCATTCCCACATGGACTGTAGACTCGCTATTAACCTATCATTCAAACAACAACTAAAAACCCAACTGAATCCCTGTAAACATAACCACTGCCTTCTCTTCTCTCTCCCTACCACACCACATGACAACATCAAAACATTATGTAATTCTGAGAGTGCCTCACAGGTGAGTGGGCTTGACAAACCACCTGTAGAAAATACACTCTTTCATCTCTCTGACACTTTTACAGACAATTGCACCAGTTTTACACATTTGGACCACACACTTTCTTACAAATACTTCATATCTCAAGAAGAAAAATGAACATTGTGCATTCCTGAAGTGTGTCCACACCGGTGAGTGGGCTTGACAAACCACCTGTAGAAATGCTCTTCTCTCATAAAAAAAAAAAACAAAACAAAAAATAACCCCCCCCCCCCTTCTACTCTCGCATTTGTAGCACTTCTTGTGTGTATTGCTAAATGACTACGTATATGTAAAATGTTTAACCATTTACTGGATTTTAAATGAGGACAATACTAAAAATATTAATCTATAACCTAGGCTCATTCTGAAAACGTAGCCCTATATACATTTCTGGAGATCGCTAATTATGTAGCCAGAGCTAGGTAAGGCTTCATTTCGTCTTGCTACAGGGCGGTATGGGGGCGTTTCTTTTCGCTCTAGCAGCTGACTGCTTATCTCTGCATAGACGGCTTTGCTGCTGTTATCCGTTTGTGCAGTAGCTCGCATTGTACATTGAAGGACTTGAGATGCAGAGAGGAGTTGACCACAACAAAGGGCTTCAAGTCTGGCGAAGAACGGTTCCAGAAAGTGGGTAAGACAAAAATAAAATAAACAAGTAAATAACAGGGTGAGAATGTGGTAAAAATCAGGTGAGGGGTTATCTTTTCTGGATTACTTTTTAAAACTGTCAGTTGGGTTTAGGGAAGTGGGTGGGCGGGTCAATCGGTGGTTTTGAAATCACTATTGGTTGGGTTTAGGGAAGGAAGAGGGTGGGTCAGGCGATCTGTCAGTCGTTCAGTAAGTCAGTCAGTCGACAGCAGCCTCTGGTAGATTTATGCAAGAATAGCAGGAGCGAATGGCACTCGCAAGAGACATTTGAGATCTCAAAAAGCATACACAGCAACCTCTGGTGGATTAGCGAAAACAAAAACTGCATAGAAATGTAGCTCCTGGGATGTATTTGGAGCTCTCCAGAAATGTGTACAGGGGTACATTTTCAGAATGAGCCTGGATAGCATTTATGTCACGCATGACATTGCAGTTTTATTTCAACAAGCAATACACTTTAAAAAAATAAAGCTTCCAAAAGGATGCTTTCAAAAAGTTGGATGGACAAATAGACACAAATGTCCACCCTTTGTCTTACCACCCACAGCAAGCACAAAAAGCAGAATGCATTTCAGAAAAGTGTTTATTCTCTTGCAGGCCTTGTGAGCCTCATAGACAATGCTTTTGCCACTGGGTGACGGCTGATGAGACTCCAAATGGATTTGTGACTGTAATAGGGGAGCTTTTGAAGGAGACACAGAGAGGTAGTTTCACCTGCTGAGTGCAGAGACCACCCGGAGGAAACTAAAACACAGGCGGCGCTTTATTTGGTCTGGCAGCAGTAGCAGCAGATCTTTCATGTCCCAAGTGTTTTTGTTCCCATCCCTCCTATTTTTTTTCACCTGAGCTTATATATGCTCTCTTTTCAAGCCTCCCCTGCCAGGATTATGCCTGAAAGCATGATGTCCCATCTCATGAATCTATTTCCTCTACTCATTGTGCAATCACTGAAAACCGGCGTCATCAAAGCCCGGCAATCAAAGGGGACGGTATTTGGAAAGCCATTTGAGGGATGGCACATCCCGTGCAATGCAATCCCTTCAGTTTTTCTAGTTCGAAGTGTCACAATATGTTACATACAAAGCACCTTTTTATTGTTGTCTGTTGTTTTTCGGTGGCACGGACCACACAAACACTGATGAGATGAGTCGGTTATTTTGTAATATTATACACAGAGCCAAGGCATATTACTGATTGAGCTTTTTTAAAGAAGCTATTTTCCTCTACAAAGCAATAATTTGACAGCAGCTCCTTTAGATAGGGCATTAATGGAGCCAATTTAAATGATTATTGCACTTGCGCATGCCGTACTTTGCAACATCTTAGTAATTAATGCAAGTGTGTTGACATGTTTCTTAGTAGCTCTTGCTTGTGTCTGGGTATCTAGTGTGGTTTATGTTACTTAAAAAGGTTGAAAAAATATGTATATATTTGTTCCATTTGTAATTTCTGGCCATTATGGTAATGATATATTTCGTGATTTCCCCAATTTCAAACCCCCATGCTGAAAAATATTTCAAAGCTAGGTTTAAATAATTAAATATGTCCTTTAATGATAAACATGGTGGCTTATGCCAAGTTCAGACTGCTTGATTTTAGCCCCGATTTTGACTCGCCGCCAGGTGTTGAGAAATCACAGACAAATGCCTGAAATCACACACAGCAAAAATTCCAGTGTTAAATATATGGTGTGATTTTTTTTGCTGTTGTTCAGTGTTAAAACTGGAGTACATTGTAATCCACGAGTGTGAAAGAGCGTATATTTAAGAATTGTTTTTTCAGTGTTAAACTTTTAACCCAATACGCAGTGTATTTCCCACTAGTGATGGGTTCTTTCAGACAAACAGTGATCAAACCAGTATGTTTCACTTAAACTTCAAACATGTCTTGTTGCATTTTAAAATGAGTTGTATGTATTGAAATTATATCTGAAAAGATTAATGAACATTTAATAAATTAAAACTATTTTCAACATTTTTGATCACTGTTATGTCACACACACCAATTGATAATATAGAAAAAAGGTAATATATTAACACTGAAAGGTAACACACAGTTCAGTTTGATATAAGAATAAACTCTTATTGTGTTAAAATGAAATCGGAAAGTAATGTACAAATTTTACACTTCAGAAAGTGTTATTTTTAACTACAAAATGGAAGGAATCATATGTACACCCAAGGAGTGTTAAATTAAACTCAAATTGAGTTAAATGTACACTGATTTTTTTTTTTTGCTGTGAGCGGTGCTCATTCACGCGAGTAACAATCACAAAGTGTGAACTATCAAAGATGCGATCTAAGAGAATCGCCAATGAGTCGCCAACACCCGTCAGATATTTGGCATGCTAAATATCTGGAGCTGTCGGCGACTCAAATCATTACGTGTAAAATGTGTTCTTATTAAAAATAACAAGGACGATTACCTACAGTCAATGAGAGAGCAGCATCCACTAGTATGGGTATCTGCAGGCCAGCGGGAGGTTGGGGGACAAGTAAAGGGCTTCTTTTCAGTCTATTTGAACCTAAGCAATGGATGAAAAAGTAGTGTAAATTTGGCAGGAGCACCCATGTCTGTTTGATGTGTCATCTGAGCAATCCCACAACCGCTTCGAGACTGAAAAAAGTTGAGGAGAAATTGCTAATTCCCTTCAAAACCCTGGTGAGCAAAATTGTCGACCCAACTAAAGGCTTCTTTCTCATTATGTAGTTAATAACAAAAGATATAATACATGACCTTGCACTGTGCAATGTCACTTCTCGCATGTGTTTGGTTATGAGACGAAGATCGTAGATGTAGGCCGGATGATTTTTCCTATTTTAAAGTCATGCAGTGTGAAACCCCTTGTCGCCGATCCATCTTGCAGTGTAAACACAGCAGCGACTAAATGCTACCCCAGATACTCATGCAGTGTGAAAACATCCGTGACGCGACTACTTTGAAAATTGTGCAGTCTGAACCACTATGAAAATGTGTTGGAGGACCAAAAAAGCATCAGACCAGGTCGCTTCCTGTTTAGAGCAATAATTAAACAATAATTATGCAGTTTGTCAGAATATTGAGGCCAAAAAAAAAAAAAAAAAATATATATATATATATATATATATATATAAACCAGACCCAGACATAAGCAAGAGCTACTAATATATATACACATTTAACTAAAAATTATGGATTTGTTTTATAATAACCGCCGTTAAATTACAGAAATTTACTGTAAAATAACGGACATTAAATTAAAGAAATTTACTTGAATTTAAATTGCTGGCTTCTGTAATTCAATCTATATTAATTTACAGTAAATTTCTGTAATTTAAAGGCCGTTATTTTACAGGGATGCCAGAAATAAACTGTAAAATTATGATTTTTTTTACAGTATATATATACACACACACCCCTGCATGTCTGTCATGTATATATATATATATATACATACAGGGGTCTACAGGGGGTCTAATAATTCAGGAGGGCTAATAATTCTAACTTTAACTGTAAATGCACATTACATTACCTATAACATGTTTTATTAGCTTTTTGTTTGGTGCTTCATGTCACTTTCATGTTTGACATTCTGTAAAACTCCTTTAATTTCTGGCTGGTTTTTCAGATGGGTGCCATAAGAAAAGAAAAATCTCCAGACGATGTTCACTTCAAAATGTCGCAGACAGCAAAGAGAATCCTTTACTAAGCTATTACCGATCGGCGTACAGCGAAGACTGAAGTGGCTTCTACTTTCCTTTTTTTTTTCTCTCTCTCTGAAAGCCAAACATTTTTAGAGTAGTAAGCTGTGTTTTAAATTTAAAGCAGGTATATCTGCAGTTATGAATAATAGACGGCAGCATGACTCAGCCTCGTGCAGAGGAAACTGAACAGGGTGGGCGGCACGATGCATCTCTCACAACACGGCTTTTTAAAAGTTAGCGTTAGCCAAGCCAAAAACAGACACTGGCAGACCTCCATTTCAGCCCTTGAACCAGAGCTGAGCAATTAAGCTCCTGGTTGGTATTTTTTCCCTCCCCAGCAAGTCATTCCAGGGATTTTTACATTTCTTTTTTTTTTTTACAGAAATATTCAGCCAGTCTTTAAATGTGCACAGCTTAACTCTGTTTGTGACTCAATGTGTGCTTACACAGTCTGTGACCTTTTCATGATGGATTGATTGATTTGAGGAGCTTTGTGCAGAGCTTTGTGTGAATGTTTTGCCCGCTAGATGTTATAATGTTGTTTTCTGTGAAAAAAAAAGAGTTTGTCAGATCAATAAAAAAATGTACATTACTTTTAAATATGGCCTATTAAACACAGTATGGGCTCTGAGAATCTACATCAACATTTACAGTGCATGCGGAAAGTATTCATATCGCTTCACTTTTGCCATATTCCAAAGTGGATTAAATTCCTTTATTACCTCAAAATTCTACAGACAATACCTCACAATGACAATGTGAAAAAAGAGATTTGAAATTGTTGCAAATTTATTAAAAATAAAACCTGAGAAATCACATGTACATAAGTATTCACAGCCTTTGCTCAATACTTTGTTGATGCACATTTGAAAGCAATTACAGCCTCAAGTCTTTTTGAACATCTGGAAGATGAACCGTTGCCCCAGTCTGAGGTCAACAGCACTCTGAAGCAGGTTTTCATTCAGAATGTTTCTGTACATTGCTGCATTCATCTTTCCCTCTATCCTGACTAGTCTTCCAGTTCCTGCTGCTGAAAAACATCCCCACAGCATGATGCTGCTAACTCCATGGTTCACTGTAGGGATGGTATTAGCCTTGTGATGAGCGGTGCCTGGTTTTCTCCAAATGTAACGCCTGGCATTCACTACAAAGAATTCAATTTTAGTCTCATCTGACCAGAGATTGTTGTTTCTTGTGGTCTGAGAGTCCTTCAGATGCCTTTTGGCAAATTCCAGGCAGGGAGTGGCTTCAGTCTGGCCACTCCACCATACAGGCCTGATTGGTGGATTGCTGCACAGATGGTTGTCCTTCTGTAAGGTTTTCCTCTCTACAGAAGAACGCTGGAGCTCAGACAGAGTGACCATCGGTTATTGACCACCTCTTTCACTAAGGCTCTTCTCCCCCGATCACTAAGCTTAGATGGCCAGCCAGCTCTAGGAAGAGTCTTGGTGGTTCCAAACATCAAAATTATTAATTGTATGAACTATTATGTTTAATGGTCTGCTGAAAATAGCTCTCTGTTAAAAAACAATATTTATAATTTTTTTTTTAGGATTACAATTTGATAGCAGGCTGACTTGCTGTGACTGTATATAATTGAACTTTACCAGCTATATTAATTTTGTGTTTATATTGAGTAAATAAAAAAAAATTAAATAAATAAAATCTGTTTAGTTCAGAATCATGGCCTCGGCTTCCTGTCTTTGAGCAGAAATCCACCCCCACATGCCACATGTAACAACGTGTGGTTCCTGTTATTAGCACTGAATCACTGGCCTGCCTCTCAATCCATGATTAAAGATCTGTATGGAAATCGTCCCCTCACTGACCCAGACGTAAACAGTTGCTTCAGAAGCGAGAAGCAGAAGATCTGTGAGCGGCTTATGATGATTCATAAACCTCCTCCTCTTTATAACACTCATTGTGGTGAGCTTATATACTGTAGTCTTATTTTTCTCTGTGGAGTTATGCACATTCTTAGATGTAGTTTCCATTGATGATGAAGTATAATGTTGTGCTTAAAGCTTTGAAAAAACTAGTGGATATTTCTTTGTACCAATTGATTACCATGTTTTATATTCAACAATGCCGAGTTCAGACAATTATTTTGATTTGATTTTAGCCCCAATTTTGACTCGGTTTTGAGAAATCGCAGACAAATGCCTGAAATCCCAGGCAAATTAGTGCTGGCTCATATACCACAACTGGGTCGAAACAGAAAAAAAGTTAAGGAGAAATTGCTAATTCCCTTCAAAACCCAGGTGAGCAAAAAAAGTACATTGTTTACCCCACTAAAGGCTTCTTTCTCATTATGTAGTTAATAACAAAAGATATGTTGTGTCCTTTTGTTGTTGCCATGTCAATTCTCACATGTGTTTGGTTGTGAGACGTAGTTTGTAGACCAAGACAAAGCTATCTCCAATTGTAAAGTCTTGAAGTGTGAAACTCCCTGTCGCAGATCCATCTTGCTGTGTAAACACAGCAGCGACTAAATGCTAGCCCAGATAGTCATGCAGTGTGAAAACGTCTGTGACGCGACTACTTTGAAAATTGTGCAGTCTGGACTCTGCATAAGAGGTTTTTTGTGGAACTAAAAACATAGATTTTTTAATGGCATCGCTTTGAAAACCCTTAGGACCTTTATTTTTAAGAGTGTACCTGATACTCGTAGGTGCATCATGTTTCTTTTTAAATTTGAACAATTAACCCTCAGGGGTCATATGTGTTTTGAGGCGTCTTCTCCTGATAACGCAGAAAAGTAGAGATCAGCAACAACAAAAGTGTGTACTTTTGCAAAATAAGAAAAATAAACAGTGTAGGCATTGTTTCATTTCTCTCTCCACAAACTGTTTTTAGAAACGCATCAGTGAAATGCACTGAAACTCCGCGAAAACAAAACACACAGACATGAGACATATATCTATAAAAAGCTTGAAGTGTCTACTTTTAAATGCAGCGAGTGCATGTTGAAAACAAACATGGTTTGATAAAGTAATCAGTAAGAAAGCAACATTATGTCTAGTTTGTCAGTCTAAGCTCATTAATTGTAATGCGATCACACCCACTAGGCTTTGTTATTACAATAGTCCACGTGAGACACGCACGACATGTAAACTGTGGTCAGAAAAAACAGGGGAATCTCCACGAATACATGAGAGATACACATGAGAGACATTCCTGCATAAAGCTTGGAAGGTGCACTTTCCAACTCATTTTGAAAACAAATGTTGTCTCACTAGGTAATCCATAGAATTCTCCCGGCACAGCGCGCAACACGCCAGCTCTTCCCGTGTCTGCCATTAATACAAACTATGATGATGGCTGCCTGAACTCATGCCCACAAACAAACACAGTGCGCTGGCTAGAAAGTTGTTTCATTTTCATTCTCAGGAATAAGTTGAAATTATGACCCTTTTAGCCTCACGGGATCACCAAGATCTGATGCTGCTTTAATCAGAACGTGACATGTTTATTCTTTCATTTATTCATTCATTTTTATCCGCTTATCCAGGGGTGGGTCATAAGGGGCAGCAGTCTTAGGAGAGATCCCCAGACTTCCCTCTCCCCAGACACTTCCTCCAGCTCCTCCTTGGGGATCTTGAGGCATTCCCATGCCAGCCAAGAAACATAGTCCCTCCAGCATGTCCTGGGTCTTCCCCGAGGCCTCCTCCCGGTGGGACATGTCTGGAATACCTCCCTAGGTAGGCGTCCAGGAGGCATCTGAAACAGATGCCCGAGTCACCTCAGCTAACTTCTCTTGATGTGGAGGAGCAGCAGCTCTACTCCGAGCTCCTCCCGGGTGACAGAGCTCCTCATTCTATCTAAAAGTGTGCGCCCTGCCACCCTGCGAAGGAAACTCATTTCAGCAGCTTGTATCTGAGATCTTGTCCTTTCGGTCATGACCCAAAGCTCATGACCATAGGTGAGAGTAGGAGTGTAGATTGAGAGCTTTGCCTTTTGGCACAGCTCCTTCTTTACCACAATGGACCGGTACATCGACTGCATTACTGCTGCCGCTGCACAGATCCGCCTGTCAATCTCACGCTTTATCCTTCCCTCACTCGTGAACAAAACCTTAAGATACTTGAACTCCGCCACCTGGGGTAAAGACTTTTCTCCAACCTGGAGATGGCAAACCACCTTTTTCCGGTGAAGCACCATGGCCTAGGACTTGGAGGTGCTGATTTTCATCCCAGCCACAATCAGCAGCAAACTGCCCCAGAGCATGCTGAAGGTCCATGTTCGATGAAGCCAACAGAACAACACCGACTGCGAATAACAGAGATGAGATCCTGTGACCAGTGACGCATGTTAAACATGTTATTTATTTAACTTTTTATTTATTTTACTGTAGTTGAACTAGTCAAGGCGACGTGGTGGCACAGTGGGTAGCACAATCGCCTCACAGCAAGAAGGTTGCTGGTTTGAGCCTCGGCTGGGTCAGTTGGCATTTCTGTGTAGAGTTTGCATGTTCTCCCCGTGTTGGCGTGGGTTTCCTCCGGGTGCTTCGGTTTCCGGGTGCTTCAGTTTGTATGGATGTTTCCTAGTAATGGGTTGCAGCTGAAAGGGCATCCGCTGCGTAAAATATATGCTGCATAAGTTGGCGGTTCATTCCGCTGTGGCAACCCCAGATTAATAAAGGGACAAAGCTGAAAAGAAAATGAATGAATGAATAAACCTGTCAAAGTTTGGACAGAGTTAACGAAGGTTGCAGTTGTTTAGGCAAAATATATATATAATAAAATAATATATCTAATATATATTAGGGCTGTCAATATTAGCGCGTTAACGCACGGGATTAATTTGAAATATTTAACGCGTAAAAAAAATTTTGCGCATTTATCGCAGTTGCATTTATTTTATTTTTTTCCTGTTGTGGTCGACATGTGTTTAGGACCGGCGCGCCCATAGAGGCGACCTCCTCACTTTCATCCGTAACACCCACTCCCTCCCGGTCCTCACTTTTATCCGCACACCGGTAAGTTTCTATTTCACTTTCGGGTGGCATGATCACTGTTTGCCTACAGAGCCAGTTCAGCTTGCTCCGGCCCTGCGTGTATTTAATGTGCAAAGAAATATAGATAAAGGAGAATATGGATCCATGTAAATGTACTCAGTGAAAGCGCCAGATGATGTCGCAAGCTGTCAAAGACAGCCAATTCCTCTCTAAGTTGACTCCAAGCGCCCTCAAATGTATCATTAAGTTTGCCATGTTTTCACACTACACGCAACTTTTGTAAAGCGTCTGCTTCACGTTGATGTGTCAGAATCCTTGATTGAGAAATAAAGCCATACTTTAGAACGCTTAGTTTAAGCAAATTTGATTGGATCGTGCGTGTTGATGATCTGAAGGGAGTGCGCTGTTCTCTCTCTCTCACTCTCTCTTTCTCTCTCTCTGTGTGTGTTGTCCCCGATAATGTCAATAGACTGGTCTGTCTTAGCAACTGGTTAAATC
>CAIGQZ010032222.1:1030012-1057437 GCA_903798205.1 Danio tinwini | reverse complement strand
AAAATCAACCAAATATCAAAGTCTAATGATGTTACAGCTTGACGTTGTGTGGACGTTACCACTATAACATCTATCAGACGTTGGATTTTGTTTGCCATACCTGACAAATAAATGTCAGTATTTGACATCAATATGCAATGGTTTAAGATGTTGGCTCGACATTGAATTTTGGTCATTTTCCAACACAACCTAAAATCAACCAAATATCGACGTCATTATTGGACGTCAAACCGTTACATTGTCCTTAGACGCTGACTAGACATTGAATTTTGGTCACCTGACGTCACAACCTAAATCTATCCTTATATTAATGTCTTATGGCGTTGTGTGCCTGCTGGGATAATTCACCCATAAACATTCTGTCATCATTTACTTAACATTCATCGTTTACTTAAAAACCTGTTTGAGTTTCTTTCTTGCGTTGAACACAAAAGTAGATATTTTAAAAAATTTTGTAAACCTATAACTACTGACTTCCATAGTATTTGTTTTCCCTATATGGAAGTCAATGGTTACCGTTTTGTAGGTTTCCTCAATATATCTACTTTTGTGCTCAACGGAATAAAGATAAGATTGGAATCACTCGAGGGTGAGTAACATTTTTGGGTGAAATATCCCATTAATATTAAAATATTTTGTAGTACTTTATAGCCTTTACTGTAATTTTTATCAGTTACATCAGTGGTTATCAAACTTTTTTCACCAAGTACCACCTCAGAAAAAAAATAGTCTCTCCACGTACCACTACAAATAAATACAGTAGCAGAGTAGGCCTAATTAAGCAGCTGCACTGCACAGTTTTAAAGCGAGGCAGATTAATTACTATTATTAAGAATATGTATTATTGTGAGCCACTTTAAACATTATCAATAGTTTGAACATTAACTGTACTTGCAGACAAAAAATAACAACAACAACAAAAACTTCCCCGTTTAAATTAAAATGTGCTTTAAACGTTAATAAAAAATGGCAAAAAGTAAAAAAAAAAACTGCTGTACTTGTAAAGTATCCATGTATAGTAGCTTACTCATCACAACCTAGAAATGTTGTTTGGACCTGATAACTATAGTATATATGTCATACATATATCTAAAATTTTGAAATATAAGTTGCATGTACACATGACAGATTAGTATATCTTTGAAATCTAAACATTAACTTTTAAATATATGGTTTGGAATTACATATTTAAATTAGAAATTATACCTGCTGCTCTTCATTTACAGTAGGCCCATGTGGGTCAGAAAAGCGAGGGAATTAATACATATACAGTATACAGTGCTTGACCAATTCTTACGTGCAGTATTTCCATGATTTAGTGCGAATGAAATTACATCTTAAGTGAACCTCAAAGTTTGCGTTAGCCGCGCACTGACCACTGTTTTCAAGCAGACTCTGTGCCAAGCTGATTGATTTTTGCCCGCAGTTAGCTCTCTGCAACTCTCACATGGTCACCCACTGAAGTTAATCAGGGCTGCGCCCAGTCAGTACCTGGATGAGAGACCACATGGAAAAGCTAGATTGCTGCCAGAAGTGGTGTTAGTAAGGCCAGCAGGGGGTGCCCAACCTGCAGTCTTTGTGGGTCCTAATGCCCCAGTATAGTGACAGGGACTCTATACTGCTCAGTAAGTGAACTCTTTTGGATGAGACGTTAAACCGAGGTCCTGATTCTCTGTGGTCATTAAAAAATAAATCACAGGATGAAAAAGAGTAGGGGTTTAACTCCGGCATCCTGGCCAAATCTGCCCACTGGCCTCTGCCCATCATGGCCTCCTAACCATCCCCATAACATAGTTGGCTTCATCACTATCACCAATCAGCTGGTGTGTGGTGTGGCGCAAAATGGCTGCCGTCACGTCATCCAGGTGGATGCTGCACACTGGTGGTGGATGAGGAGATTCCCCCTAATGTGTAAAGCACTCTGAGGACCCAGAAAAGCACTATATAAATGTAAGGAATTTTTTTATTATTATTATTATTATTATTATTATTATTAATAATTAACATCTGATGACTAATGCACTAAAGTAAAAATTCTAAGCACACTGTCGTACGCTTCAGGGAACAGCCAATGCTGTCTGATCACACAAGTGTCAGTGCTATTGTACACGTCAAAGGGTTAAAAGTGTGTTCATTTTATTCTTTTACTATTCAGAGATTCTTCCGCGTACCACTAGAAGGAAGCCAACGTACCACAGTTTGAGAACCACTTAGTTAGATGCATCTGTTTTTGGTTTGTTTGTTTTTTTCCGTATATAAGTACTGATTTATTTACAAAAAAAAAGTACTGACCACAAACATCTAAACATCTGTTTTTCACATATTATATGAATATAAAATTATACATGTTATATAAAAAATACAGGCTTCAACCCATTGAGCCAGATACTGTGTAAAGGACGTTATCGTTTTAATTCCGCCGAGTTTACTGATAACAATCTCTATGTCTTCTCTGAGGAAAAGATAAGTTCCTTCTGAGTGCTTCCTAAATGCATTATTCCATGTTTTCAAAGGGTTTCAGGCCATTGACAATTTATAACCACATTCTGCAGAGAATCTAAAAATATTTATGCATTAACAAAACAACATAACCAATTTGACCAAATTTTGATGCTAAATATGATAAGAGACTTTTCAAATACCAGTTCTGTGATGCCTCCTCCCCCTATCACGGATGTCCATCTTTCTTTATAACCAGTAGATTTATTTTAATGCCCCCTGTCACATATCATGCCTTCAGCTTTGTTGGTTAAAAGCCATTTACAAGTCCCAGACCACCTCTTTGTATTGAATTTGTTGGCTTTTAAAACCTGCAGTCTTTCATTGCGTCTAGTGAATTTGTAGACGGCGAACTGCTCAAGTTCTCTTTATTGATTTGGCTGAGCGGCTCCCGCAGCTGCTCCTTTTCTCTCAGCTCCTCTTGGCAGTGACGGAGCCTCTCTCTGATTTCCTGTTGCATAAAGTCCTTCTCTCTCATGTTAACTCTTTCCTTAAAGAAACACCACTTTTTTTAGGGGGGGGAAATACACTCATTTCTACAAATCACCTAGAGTTAAACTGTTTGGGTTTGCCATTTTTTAATCCATTGCCATGTTTTCAGGTGCTGCGTAATGTTATTGTGCCTGCTGCAGCCATTGTACGGCAGCAAAGTTTCTTGATTATTACGGCTAATGAGATTAGTTCCCAGTCATATCATATCAGCGTATCGTTTACAGTCCATCTTAGTACACGATGTAACTACAGACGTGTCAAGCTTTTAATATGAAAGTTATTAGAAGTCTTTTTTGAATTTTTGAAGCAAGATGCTAATGGTCTAATCTGATTCAATGATCTATGCTAAGCTATGCTAAAAGTGCTCCTGCCAAACCCGGAGATTGGCTGAATGAATTTATAAATGATAAAACTTATTTATTTATTATGTGACTTGAATTCATTGGCATGTTTAAAGGTAATATCATTTCAGTAATATCACTGCCCCTGCAGCAGTCATAACACAACAGCAAGTTCCTTGATTATTAGACTGGAAATGAGAGTATAGTTCCTAGCCATATTAACTTTTCATTTTTTGTCCATCTTAGTGCATGATTTAATTAACGTTTGGCCATAGGAGAAATGGTCGTGCCCAACTGAGCCTGGTTTCTCTCGAGGTTTTTTAAATTCTTCACTTTCGCCAATTGGTGAAGTTTTTTCCTCGCCGCTGTCGCCACTGGCTTGCATGGTTCGGGATCTGTAGAGCTGCGCATCGATGGAATTGCTCCTCAGTGTTTGGACTCTCAGTAGTGATTATTAAACCACACTGAACTGAGCTAAAATAAACTGAACTTAAACACTGAAAACTGAACTGACACTGTTTCAATTCACTATAAACTTCCATGTGAAGCTGCTTTGACACAATCTACATTGTATAAGCGCTATACAAATAAAGATGAATTGAATTGAATTGAATGGTGCAACTACAAAAGAGTCAAGCTTTACATAGGAAAATGATTAGAAGTTTTTTTGGGGGGATTTTTTTTCAGTGATATGCTAATGGTCTAATCCGATTCAATGATTTATGTTAAGCTAAGCTAAAAGTGCTTCCACCAGACCCAAAGACTGGCTGTATGGATTTAATAATTGATAAAACTCAACTATTTAAGTATATGTGACTTGAATCGATTGCCATGTTTTTTAAGCAATGTCATTTCAGCATTATCATTGCATTTGAGCAAGCCATGGTACAGCAACAAAGTTCCTTGATCATTAGACTGGAAAGAAAGTATAGTTCCTAGCTATACCAGCATAGAAAATGGCAACTTTTCATTTTTCGTCCATCTTGATACATGATGCAACTACAAAATAGTCAAGCTTTAAATAGGAAAAATATCAGAATTTTTTTTTGGATTTTCTTTAGAGATATGCTAATGGTCTAATCCGATTCAATGATTTATGCTAAGCTAAAGTAAAAGTGTCTCAGCCAGACCTGGAGAATGGCTGAATGGATTTGAAAATGATAAAACTCAGCGTAGAAATTATCAACTTTTCATTTTTCATTGGTCTTAGAACAAAATGTAACTACAAGATTCAAGCTTTAAACAGAAAAACTATCAGAAGTCTGTTTTTGGATTTTTTTTTGAGTGAGATGCTAATGGTCTAATCTAATTCAAGGATTTATGCTAAGCTAAGCTAAAAATGCACCTGCCAGACCCGGAGAATGGCTGAATGGTTTTAAAAATGGTAAAACTCAACTGTTTAACTCTATGTGACTTGTAAAATGAACATATTTCCAAAAAAGTGGGGTGTTTCTTTAATGTGCTGGTTAAAATTTAGGAATTGCTCATTATAAATTATTTTCAAATAAGTCTGCTTCTGCTTACATTTGCTGTATTTATTTGACATTATTACATGGTTCTCTGGAATTCTTGATTCTGATTGGTTAGTCACTACTTTCCAAAGTATTTTATGAAACTAATAACACAGGTACATCTGGGTATTTTGAATCATATTAACCATTATTAAATACATTCACATCCATATATATGCTTGTCTGTGTATGTCGCCGTGTATGTTTGACTGTTTTGCACCATCTTGTGAATGAATAATACATAGGTTAGCCTATGCTTCATTTAGCAGTTTTACTTCAGTCTTCAATGTTACATGGTCCTTTGAAAATATTACTGATATACAGTTCTAAGGCAAAATTACTACAGCTAAACGTAATTAAATAAATATGAATAAAATAACATTATTATCTTAATTATACTAAAATAAGAGTTGCACAATTATGGTTGACGGCAAAATTATTATTGTGATACTTTTTTAAATATTCCCAAGTGATTTCTATTTGTTTATTATGAAATTCAAATTTGATATATACATATTTTTTAACTAGATGAACTAGAACAATATTATGTATTGTCATCATGGCAAATACAAAATAAATTAGTTATTATAGATAATAAAGCTATTATGTTAAGAAATGTGAAAATACACTTGGTTAAACAGAATTATAAATGATAAAAAAATAATTAATATTTCACAGGCTAATAGTTTTGACTTTAACTGTAAAGCATTTTTACAATTCTGTTGATGAATATGTTAATAGGTTTTTTAAATAACACAGAATGCTTAAAAGAGCTACACATCTTTATTAACAGTGAGGCTGAATCTGGGGAGTAAATCTAAAAATTAAGTCTCATTTTTGGGGCAAAAGAATGTTAATGTGTATTTTTCAGTTATGTTTGACATTTAAAGAATTTGTTATGTGTTTGTTTCTGCTTCCTGTTGTGCTGAAGAGTTTTTTTTTTTTTTTTGTGAATGGTCTACATGAATGAAGATTAGTATGGATGCTTGTTGACTTAACTGCTGGTTTGCTGAATGAATTGTATTTGCATGTAAATGTAAGACGCTATTAGTTACTTAAAAAACCTGTGGATTTCATTTTTATATTTATGCACATAGTTCATTTACTTATCTACATTTTCACTCACTATTTTTAAGTATTCAACTAATCATTTCAAAAGCTTTTTTTTTTCTTTTTAAGTATAGTCAACTACAGTAACTGCTTTTCACAGTGTATGAATATAAATAAATAAGGATCTATTTGATAAAAAAATCTGTGAATATAAATAAAAGTCCATCTTAAAATGTTCCTCTTATAATCTGCATAAAAAGTATAAAAATCAATAAATTATAAATTTAAACTGTAGATAAATTCTTTGTGCCTTAATTTTTGTCAATAAATCTGACTCAAAATATTAAGATAAACTTTGCATATCTTTAAAAATGTAGTTGAAACCTGATTAAGTGATTCAAATAAGTTAAAGAAACTTAAAATTTTACTCTTTTTAGTGTTTGCATCAAAACAAATATGCAGAAGTGATTTAATCAGAATTAATAGTCCTCCTGATTTATTAGCCCCCCTGTTCCCCCCCCCCCCCCCCCCCCCCCCCCCAATTTTTGTTTAACGGACAAAAGATTTACAGTATTCAACACATTTCTAAACATACTAGTTTTAATAACTCATTTCTAATAACTGATTTCTTTTATCTTTGCCATGATGACAGTAAATAGTATTTTACTAGATATTATTCAAGATAGTATTGTTAAAATTTAAAGGCTTAACTCGGTTAATTAGGCAAATCAGTGTATAATGATAATTTGTTCTGCAGAAAATAAATGAAAAAAATATTGCTTAAGGGGGCTAATAATTTTGACCTTAAAACAGCTTTTTTTCTAGCCAAAATAAAACAAATAAGACTTTCTCCAAAAGAAAAAATATTATAGAAAATACTGTGAAAAAACCTTGCTCTGTTAAACATAATTTGGGAAATATTTGAAAAAGAAAAGAAAAAAAAATCACAACAGGGCTAATAATTTTTAAAACATATTCTATATACATAGAAAACATATTAAATGAAGTATGAAAACAGTGTGTAAAATAACCATTGTGATTCAGCGTAAACTGAATTTCATTGTTCATTTATGTAACCTGAACCTTTTGATTTACTATTAATTTAAAGTAAACCTTCATAATTTATTTTACAGCTCATGTCAGAAAACCCGAAAGTAGTAGTTCACCCAAAACGGAAAATTAGGTCATCATTTACTCAACCTTAAACCTGTTTTGAATTTAAGAATATGTTGAAGATATTTTAAAAAATGCTAAAAACTTGTAGCCATTGCCTTCCATATATATTTATTTTCCTACAATGTGAAGTCAACGATTACAGGTTTCTAAAATTATTTTGCAAAATATCTTCTTTAGTGTTCAACAGAACAAAAAAACCCAAAGCTTCAGAACCACTTGAGGGTGAAAGTCAATTTTCATGTTGGGTGAACTATCCCTTTTTTAAGGTAAGTGGATGCAAACAATTTACATGGGCTGAATTTAAACAAATTAAATGTAGTAACATTCAACTTAATTTGTTTAAATTTAGCCCATATAGATTGTTTGCAACCACTTACCTTAAAAAACTGAGTAAATCCAAGGAATATTTTTTCATCCAGTGTACCCCAGCAGGCACAGGACGTCAACATGACATCAGATTCACGTTGTACGCCAACATCGTGGGGATGTTGCATTTTGTTTGGAAATGAAAATCAGGTTGACGTCCGTCAGATCGATGTCAATGTCCAATGTCCAACCTAAAATCAATCAAATATAAACATCTAATGATGTTACAGCCACTATAAAGTCTATGAGATGTAAGATTTGGTTTTTGGATATTGATGATGAATAAATGTCAGTATTTGACATTAATATGACGTTGGTTTAAGATGTTGACTTAATGTTGGATTTTGGTCACTTATCAAATCAACCAAATATCAACATCATTTGATGGCATTACTGGACGTCAAAATAATGTTATCCCTAGACAATGGCTACACATTGAATTTTAGTCACCAGATGTCATCACCTAAATCTAACCTAAAATTAATGTCTTATGATGTTGTGCCTGCTAAAACCGTTCACATGTTCACAGCTGAATCCTAAACCTCCATCTTTTCTTTCCCCCTACAGAAACCTGTCCAGGAATCCTCTGGCGTCTCTTTCTTGGCAGCTTTTCCAGCACCTTCAGCTGGTCGAACTGTAAGTCCCTTTAATGCTACTTTACCAAAGCGAGAAAACTACATGAGCATAATTGCCAAAATCACATCGCAGCACAAACCCAGCAAGCAATAAACTCCTCAACTCTCTCTGCATAGATTTTCGGTGATAAGCAGCACTTGCCAAATTGGACGCTGCAAAAATCCAGGCTTGATGCTCGATTGTATTGCTGTGTTCATTAGAAATGTTTTCAGCACTTTACAGTCAACTAATTTGTTTGCTCGCCCCCCTGCTTTCCCCCCAATAGACTCGACTAGCTTCTGTCAAAGGGAAAACATCTCCGGTGATGAAGCAGAAACGCTTTTTACACGTCTGCGAAACAGTCGCTGGTTAATTAAGGCATGGCAGTGAAATGTATTGGTCTTGTCTGCTGGGAGCCTGACCTCATTTTCTTGTTTGTCATGAATATTTGAGCAATCTGCATGTACATAAAGTGATGAGTTTGTTTATTGATTGTGAGAGATGACATGGCGCTGTTGCATTCAAAATGACAAAACAATTCAATTCTTTTAAAATTTGACACGTCCTCCCCGTCCTCGTTCTTTGTTGTGGCTAAACGCAACTCGCAGAGGAGCTGACATATGTCCTGCTTAATTTTTTATTACGCACATTTTTTTAGGGGCCTTTCATTTCAGAATGTGTTAGATGATGATTTCAGGAGTGTGTGTGTGTGTGTGTGTGTGTGTGTGTGTGTGTGTGTGTGTGTGCAATGCTGTCTTTTCTTGTTTCTCACTGATGTGGATATTGTGGTTGATGATATAAACATCACATGTCATTCATCTAAATCGCTCCTCCAGGAAATTTGCTTTGCCAAAATCGTATTTGTGATGAATTAGACATGTTTACCTTGTGGGAGGTTTAGAGATCATTTAAGGACTGTTTATGCCAAGTTCAGACAGTATGATTTTAGCCCTGATTTTGACTCGCCAACAGGCTTTGAGAAATTGCAGGCAAATGCCTGAAATCACAGGCAAATCGGTGCTCGTTCACGCGAGTAACAATCACACAGTGTGAACTATCAAAGACGCAATCTGAGAGAATCGCAGATGAGTTGCCGACACCCGTAAGATATTTGGCATGCTAAATATCTGGAGCTGTCGACGAATCAAATCATGCCGTGTGAAATGTGTTCTGACTGAAAATAGCATCTGCGATTACTTACAGCCAAATCAGAGAGCAGCTTCCACTAGTATGGGTATCTGCAGGTCAGCAAGAGTTTGGGGGACAAGTTAAAAGTGCTTATTTTTGGTTTATTTGGACCCAAGACATGAAAGAAAAACTAGTGTATATTTGGCAGGAGCACCCATGTCTATTGGACGTGTCATCTGAGCAATATGACAACTGGGTCAAAACAGAAAAAAAGATGAGGAAAATTTGCTAAATCCCTTCAAAGCAAGGTGAGCAAAATAACTACATTAATGTCCACTCCACTGAAGACTTGATTCTCATTATGTAGTTAATAACTAAAGATAATCTATGTGACCTTGCGTTGTTTCCATGCCACTTTTCGTGTGTGTTTGGTTGTGAGACGTAGTTGTCGCCGATTCTTCCTATTTTAAAGTCATGCAGTGAGGTGCTATCCTACAAAGGTTTTTTTTTTAACAATGGTTTATTTCTGAAGATTTTGATGTAAATTGCTCCTTCTGTGATTTTTGGAATTGTGAATATACCAAATATTTTTGGAAAAATGTATTAGGTATGTTTAGTGGTATAATCCCTGATGTTATGTTGAAACATGCAATTTTAGTATTTAACCATCAGAATAAACATCTAGATGTTTTTATTTACTTAATCTTATTGTATATCTGGCTAAATACACACGTCAATTTTGTAAGAGTAAACCAGATTTTCAGATTTTTCTTGAAGATCTAAATCTATCTGTCGTTGATTTCTGAATCTACTAATAAGTAAGCTGTTAAAACTGTGAATATGTTTAAAAGATACATATCTGTTTTGCTCCCTGGCATGTAATGTAAAAATATTATATGTAAATGTTTCATTATGTTATAAATAATAATAATAATAATAATAAATAATAATAATAATAATTTTAAAAGTCATGCATTGTAAAACCCCCTGTTGCAGATCCATCTTGCAGTGTAAACAAAGCAGCGACGAAACGCTACCCCAGATAGTCATGCAATATGAGAACATCGGTGACACAAATACTTTGAAAATCATGCAGTCTAAACTTGGCATTAAATTCTGTACTAAAATATACATTGGAGTGTATATATGATGATGCAGTGGCGCAGTAGGTAGTGCTACTTTCATAACAACACAATTCATAACAACACAATCTACAGTACATAAGCTTTGTGTGGCCAAAAACGTTTAATGCATAACATTAACTGTCTAAAAGAAATACTTCAGCCATGGTGTCGTCCTTACTCCAGTGTGCAAAAGTTACTCCAATATTAATTCAGGATTTGAAAAAGTTTTGATTGACCATTTGTTTTTACCGCCGTTTCCTTTTTCTCTCGTCTGCACGTGAACGTGGCAAGCATGCAAGTGTAAACATCAGATATGTCTGCGTGAACAGGTGCGTGCAGATGTACAAATCTCCATTTGTTGACAGAGAGTTTAGGCTATTATCAGAATTATGAGAATTGTCGGCCTGACAATTTTTTATTGGAGAACATTTTTTTAGTCTTATGCCTTACCCAGAAAATAAAAATACATATAAATACATTTAGATCATTTACTTTAATCATTACTATTGGAATGCGAAGAGATTTTCAACCAGCACAAAAAAACAATGTTTCTGAAGACAATCACCTACTGCCAGAGATGGCAAAAGTACACACATCCTTTACTTAAGCAGAAGTACAGATACTCATGTTTAAAACGACTCTGGTAAAAGTAGAAGTACTGACTACACTTTTGTATTTAAGTAAAGGTAAAAGTAAAGGTCCATTCAGCTGTGGCGACCCCTGATTAATAAAGGGACTAAGCTGAAGGAAAATGAATGAATGAATGAATTTGAACAAGCAGCAATAATATATTTTAAGTGTGTCCCACAAAGCAAAATTTCTCTGGCCCAGCTCTGGCCCACACAATCAAGTTTTGCTTGGCCCACATGCCCCAGGGAATTACAGTACATGACTGGACCAAGTCTGGATTCTAGACAAATTCCAAACATGGACCATATCTTGGTCAAGTCTCAGCCAAGTTAATAACGCATAACTGGGCCTGAACTGGGTCAGATATGTTGGCGTGTCACAATTGCAATGAAATTGATAAACCCATGAAGCAGGGGGGCCCACACTTGGTCCTGGAGGGCCGGTGCCCTGCATATTTTAGTTCCAACTCTAATTAAATACACCTAAACCAGCTAATCAAGCTCTTATTAGGTATATAAAAACCTACAGGCAGGTGTGTTGAAGGAAGTAGGAGCTTAACTATGCAGGACACCGGCCCTCCAGGACTGAGTTTGCATACCCCTGCCATGAAGCATTGCACTTTAGGTACACTATGGGTGTGCTTTTTCTCAAAGCGACCTGATTGGTAGATTTGTTTTTCTTTACTCAAAAATAATTTTCATTTATTTTGAATGTGGGTCAAGACAGGCCAAACTTACGTGGCCCACATATCACTTTGTAACATCTGGGCTAAATACTATATTTTACATCTGGCCCAAATCTTTTGTGCCACTTTAAAGACGATGCCAAACCCAGGCCATGTTTAGCCCACATGCTGTATGCCATTGCCGGATGAATGCCTGCTGTAATGTAAATGTAAAAATCAGTGTACATTTAACTCAATTTGAGTTTAGCTTACAGTTTTTCCCAATTGTTTACACACATTTTCTGAAAGCATGTCTCATATTGTCAAAACTCTACACACAAATCACAGAAAAATGTACAAAAGTAAAAAAGTAAAAAGTAGCCGTTTCAACCACAGTCCAAAGACATGCGGTATAGGCAAATAGTAATTCAACCGCTGTTAGATCAAAAACAACAGCTGCCATTCGTGTTGACACATCTGTCTATCTTTATAAATATTGTCTTACATTTTACACTGAATTCTCTCGAAATACTTTGCTAAAATGTCCAAATCTTTACAAAAAGCACTATTTTTTGCGGTATTAGATTGAAAGCCCGTGCAGTATGATCGGAAGTGGACAAAAAGCTTAAGCATTTAAACAGCATGTTTTTGAATTGGAATGTGTCTCATTAACCTGTGATCCGAACGAGCAAAAGGTGTCTTATTACCGTGTAAACAGCACCAGTCATGTTAAATTCGCCGACTCCCTCTGTCACATCTGCGTAGTAATCCTAGCCTTTCTTATAGTAATCCTTATGAACTAGGCCATGTACGGTACGCTATAGCCTTAAAATAGCAGCGTCTATTTTATGACTGCATCAAAAAGGTGCTCATATTATTGCGCAATGACAATGAATAATATAGATCGCGCCACCAAACACGTGAAAACGAAAGTAACGATCGTGGTTTAAAAAATGTAAGAAGTAGAAAGTACAGATATTTGTGTAAAAATGTAAAAAGTAAAAGTACAAAGTTGTCAAAAAAATAAGTAGTGGAGTAAAGTACTGATACCAGAAAAAACTACTTAAGTACAGTAACAAAGTATTTGTACTTTGTTACTTCCCATCTTTGCGTACTGCACCTTTAACTATGATTTAAAAATATATATATAATTAAAACTGCTTTAATTCTAGCCTAAAGAAAACATATAAGACTTTTCTTCAGAAGAAAAATATTATAGGAAATACTGTGGAAAAATTCCTTGCTCTGTTAAACATCATTTGGGAAATATTTGGAAAAAGAAGTTCAAGTGTACATACGGTATATTTAAAAAATGCTTAAATAATGAGCTAAAATCTGTAATCCATAGCCAGTGTTGATGTCATTTCCTTTTAAAAGAAAATAACACTCAAGAGAAGCATTCAGATCAAATACTAATGAAGCAAGATGTTTGTGCTGCCAAGTGTCCTTGAAGACAATGACTTTGTGGGATTTATTGCAATGCATCCTTTCATTTTCATCTTAAGTACAGTTTAACCATGTGATCAATCACTTGGATGACACGTCATGCCAGTGCTGAATGTTTCTCTCTCAGATAATACAGGGCAACAAGAAGATTACCATATCTTACATGCTCAGATTGAACTCTCAAACAATTATAAATGAATGCGTCATGCACACTGTTGTACTGCTTCTTGAATCCTGACATTTAAAGGGATAGTTTATGCAAAAATTGAAACGTCCCTTATCATTTACTCACTTGCTCACAATACGTCTTTCTTTACAGGTTTATAAGTTAAAAAAGTAAAAAATAAAGAAATATACAGTTCAAGTCAAAATAATTTGCCCTCCTGTACATTTTTATTTTGTATTACGTTTATTTATATATATATATTTCCCAAATGATGTTTAAAAGAGCAAGGAATTTTTCAGTTTTTCCTGTAATATTTTTTCTTCTGAAAAAAAAAACATTTTTTGTTGTTGTCTAGAATAAAAGCATTTTTTTAAAACCATTTAAGGGCAATATTATTAGCCCTCTTAAGCAATATTTTTGTTTGACTGTTTACAGAACAAACTATCGTCACACAATGGCTTGCCTAGTTACCCTAACTTGCCTAATTAACCTAGATAAGACTTTAAATGTCACTTTAAGCTGAATACTACACTGTAAAAAATGGCCATGATTTCAACAGTAAAAAAAAAAAAACTGTAAAAATGCTACATGGCGAATAACCGTAAACTAACCTTCCCAGAATTCCCTGTATGGCACATCACTTTTTATGCTTTTTGTTGACATTACTATGGACCTTTTTAGTTGTTTCCCCATCATTTATGTACATTAGAGATTGTTACATCTAATGTTGACAAACAATGTTTATTTCATGATTTTACTTTTATGCGTGTTACCATACTAGTGTTTAGTAGCTGTGTGAATGACACTGAGCACCTTCTATACACTGATATGCTATTCTGCTTGTGGTAAAAGTTGTTTGTGATGAACATTGGTTCATTATGCAACTGTCTCATCACCACCTGCATATGGTTGTGTTAACCAGAGGTGCCCCCAAGTGTAAACTCTGGCCACCCCTGTGGCCACCCCAATATGATTTTGCTGTTGATATTATTAATTTAAATGTACTTGTGTAAATTCACAATATTTCAATAAACAAATGATTAAGTAAATAAATAAATAGCAGCCACTAAATTATTGTGAATTGATTGGTGCCACTGACAAATTCACTGCCCCTCCCCCTTCCAATCCTCGATGACAGCACGCACACACCTTCAATAGACAGCAATGGCAATTTAATATTTACCTTAAGGCATTCTTGTCAACCCGTCCCGTTTTTCCCGGGATTCTCCCGTATTTTACAGTTATATCCTGCTATCATCCCGTAAAGGTATTTTGCCGTATTTCTCCCGTATTTTCAATCTTTCTCTGAAGGGTGGTAAAAAACAATAAAGAGCCGATTCTCCTATACCACCGAATCATAAGGGGCCGCCCCTTGCTCTTAAATGTCTGTTCTGTTCCGAGCCTGTTCTGTGCTTTTGTTTTATTTAGACATGAAACACTGAAATAAACATAAAAAGGTGCAATACCCTTCCTTTTCATTACAGGTGCCGTCGCCCCTCCTATGAAGTCTTCAAAACAGTACATAGCAGTGCGAGACTGTCAGCTGACGTGCTCCATAGTGATAAATAGATGCTGTTTCTTAATTGGATTCTATACACGTGATCTGAAGCGGAGCAAAACTCTGGGTTTTTGGGTGCATGTTTGAACAGACATATACATATAATTAATAATAATAACATCTAAAGATGTCGATCTTGGTGGGGTTTTTTTCAAACACAACTAATTTTGTCCTAAATGAGCATAAACAGTTAGGAAAGCAACCGAATCCCTTATTATGGTGGGCGTATCCCTTTTTTTCATAACCCAGTGTTGACAGGTATGCCTTGAGGTACATTAATAGAAGAAGCTGTATTGATAATATTGTATCTCAAAAAAGAATATGGATTTGTGTTCAAATGATGGGTGCGTGTTCATTAGTTTTAGACATGGCATATGCGGTAAATAAAATGATGTGAAAAATAACTGAGAAGATATTTATATATATGAAAAGTGTTTTTAATCTAAATATAGATTTTTTTATTTTGTTGAATTTGAATTTATTAATGTGTTTAGGAATAAATTGCAATATTTCAAGAGTAATTAATTAAATTAATTAAAACCACATTATTTAATTTACTAGAAACAAAAATATAACATTACACTGAATTAATGTGTTGTGTGTGTGTGTGTGTGCCACTCCAAGTTTTGGTGCGGCCTCTTCTGGCCACCCCTAAGAAAAGTTTCTGGGGATGCCACTGGTGTTAACGTGTATATCTGTGTAACAAAAGATGTGTAGATGTTGGTCATTCAAAATACAGACATATTACCTCTATAAATTAGTAAAATATGATAGTTTACTGTAAAAATTAGAAATTAATTTTAGGGTTTGTACTGTATTTTTAACAGTGAAATACTGGCAACCACAGCTGCCATTTTTTTGCCGTAAATTTACGGATTTATTTTTTACAGTGTAGTATTTTGAAAAATATCTAGTCAAATATTAAGTACTGTCATCATGGCAAAGATAAAAAGTAGTCAGTTATTATAAATGAGTTATTAAAACTAGTATGATTAGAAACGAGTTTAAAAAAGTCGTCTTACGGTAAAAAAGTAATTGAGGAAAAAAGGGGTTGCTAATAATTCAGGAGGGCTAATAATTCTGATTTCCACTGTATATGGCTGACGGGCTAAAATGACAGTTCCTTTGACTCTTATAACAGAAAATATGCATTTATAAAATGGTTCAAAAGATGTTTTTACCCTCCATTCAGCAAAACAGTCATTAAAGCCAATTAGATTCAAAAATGCTTCATGCAAAGATGCAACATAGTCATTCTTCCACAGATTTTCAATCATGTAAACAATACTGATCAAACTATGTAATGCATTGTTAACATTTTATTATTTTCTTTGTAAATCAAGAAAAGGCAAAAATTGCATTCATTTCCGCTGAATATACTTTGTAAACAAACTAATTTAAACTTAACAGAACAAATTTGTGCATTATGGATGTGAATGGTGTTGACTTGGTGCTGTGATAATGGCGTAATCTTCAAAGCTAGATGAGAATCATGGGCGTTATTGATTTTCAGACCTAGTAAATCCATCCTAACCGTCACTGTAATATAATATCAGCCTGAAGGTTTGCTAAAAGAATTGCGAATATAGACTTTATCCTTTAAATCAGCGGTTCTCAATGCAATTTTCAGGTAGTGTGTTGGATCTCCACGTATTGCTTCCATTATGGTATTAAGATCCCTTTGTTTGTCTCCTATTAAACGTTTACACCCATCAAAGCTACAGTGTTTACAGTATATACATTACAGCATCCGCTCTTTTATTATAATGCCTGAATGATTGGTTCAACGATTTGATCTATAAGCTGAGAATCTACTTTCATTCCAGTATGTTGATGTACTTCCAACTGAAACCGAATATTGAGTACGGGGCGGGGCTTTCTTTTTGCAGATCATTCCCTCATAGCACACTTATGGTAAGGGGGCGTGGTTAAGAATATTGTGGCTGTCAAACATGAACTGAAAAGAACTGCCCATGCACATGGTCAGATTTGGTTGAAGACTTTTTTCAGCGCATCAACCTGCACAGATGAATTGTTTACTTTAAGAATAACAATGTGCTCATCAATAAAGATAGATAATGTTTCAGTTTGCATAATCACAATTGCTTTATATTACATGAATCCAAATCATTAATTATCCTATCAAATCTATCAAGTTGATTACAGGTATTAAAGTTGTTACACTTTTATTTCATCCATCCATCCATCCATACTTTATTCCATCCGTCCATCCATCCTGTTCCATCTATCAATCCATCCATCCATCCATTCATCCATTGTTCTATCCATCATCCATCATTACATCTGTCCATCCATCTTTCATTTCATCCATCTCACCATTCATCTTTCATTTCATTTATTCATTCATCTATCTTTCATTCCATCCATCCATCTATCCATCATTCCATCTGTCCATCCATCCTGTTCCATCAATCCATCATGTTCCATCCATCCATCCTGTTCCATCCATCCATCCATTCATCTATCCATCTATCCATCATTCCATCCTGTTCCATCCATCTATCCATCATCCATCCTTCATTCCATCCATCCATCTTTCATTCCATCCATCCATCCTTCATTCCATGCGTCTATCCACCCTGTTCCATCCATCCACCTTTCATTCCATCCATCTATCCATCATTCCATCCGTCCATCCATCCTGTTTCATCCATCCATCTATCCTTCATTCCATTCATCCATCCATCCATCCTTCATTTCATCCATCCCTCACTCAGTCCATCTATCCATCCATCCTCCATTCCATCCATCCATCCATCCATCCATCCTTCATTCCATCCATCCATCCATCCTTCATTCCATGCGTCCATCCATCCTGTTCCATCCATCCATCCTTCATTCTATCTATCCAACTTACCCTCCATCCTTCATTCATCCATCTGTCCATCCTTATTTCATTCCATCCATCCATTCATCCATCCTTCATTCCATCCGTCCATCCATCCAGTTCCATCCATCCACCCTTCATTCCATCCATCCATCCTTCGTTCTATCTATCCAACTTACCCTCCATCGTTCATTCCATCCATCCGTCCATCCTTATTTCATTCCATCCATCCATCCTTCATTCCATCCGTCCATCCACCCTGTTCCATCCATCCATCCTTCATTCCATCCATCCATTCATTCATCCATCCATTCATCCATCCTTTATTCCATTTATCCAACTTTTCATCCATCCATCCTTTATTCCATTCATCCATTCGTCCATTTATATATACATCCATATATCATCCATCCTTCAGTCCATCCATCTAGCCATTTAACCCATATTAGCCATCCATTGTATATTTTTCTGTTAAAAATAGATTTGTCAATGTTTGCTGATTTTTTTAAGCAAGATCTGGCAACACAAGCGAGTAACGATTTGTAACTTTTTCACAGTCATTTCAGTAACAGATTACATGAAGAAAGTGTTCACAAGACTTACATGAAACCTTTACAATCATGACATGCATGCTTATGGCAACTGTCATTGAGTGTCATTCGCTCATTTATGTCATTTTAAATGCAAATTTGGCATCGTGTCATGACAACTTCAACTTTACATTGAATGTCATGACTGAGCGAATGGCACTTAACCACATCTGCCATAAGCATGCGAACAATCTCATTCACATTCATGACCTGTCATGTCCTGATTAAAAAGGTTTCTGGACAGTCTTATGAACACCTCCTTCAAGTAAAGTGTTACAATTATTTCTCACTCTTATATTTAATTACTTATACTCTCAGAAATAAAGGTACACGAGCTGTCACTAAGGTGGTACCTTTTCAAAAGGTACAAATTTGTACCTAAAAGTTCCATATTAATACCTCAAGGGTATATATTAGTACCTAAAAAGTACAAAAGTGTTTCTCTTAAAATGTTTAGGTACTGATGTATACTTAAGGTACCAGTATGGACCCTTTAAGTACAAATGTGTACCTTTTAAAAACCACTCTAGTGACAGCTCGTGTACCTTTATTTTTGAGAGTGTATTCTTATTTATATATTTAATTATATTATGTGCACAGACAGAAATGATTTAAAATGCATGCCCAACCACATGTTGTTCAGTCTGGTTAAGTACAAATTCCATGCAGTTTTTGCAAAAAAAAAAAAAAAAAAAAAAAAAAAAAGCAGTTTTCAATGATTTAGGGGGATTTGTGACAGAATTGGTAGTAACTCTATTTATAGTATTGCAGACATTTCACATTCAAAAACTGCTACAGCAGTCATTCATGAAAGGTAACATCCAAACAAAGTTAACGTCCAGTGTTAAATCTGGATTCTGAAGTACAGTTTAGATCTCTCTTTCTATTGTAACACCTCTATGTTTTGTTCTATTCTTCAAATGAAAATGATCCCATTACATTCAGAAGAGTTTTCATCTTGTAGTCTTGCTCAATAGCTTTCAGGTGCACATGCACAAACTAAACCTCATCAGCGTGCATAATGATGTTACGGGCTGTCAATCATCGCTGATGATAGTCAGACCCCCCGTCGGCCACCGCTGAGTTATTCCTGGCAGCGTAAATGATGCCTGAGTTTAAGCTCAAAGCACAAGTAATTACTTAGAGAACAAAACTCGTCTTTTTGTTGCTGCAGTTGTTGTTGTTAGACTCTCTAGCAACTTCTTCATAATTGTCTCAGAATTACATTCCGATCACTTTGGCCATTCTCGTTCAATGTCTTGTAGAGGCGTTTGTTCTTGCGGGTGACCTGACTTGTGCAGGTTGGCAGAAAGGGATTTGCAAAATAATGAAGGGATCTGAAAACATACAGTGGTGTATTTTCTAACCCGTGCGTGCAGATTAATGGACTAAAGTTTCATGCTGGGATCAAAGCCTGTGGGTAATGATATACAGTTCATCACGTCGCGAGTTCCTCGTCGTTCTTGCCGCTCAGCCACTGCCACTGTGTATTTCAAGGGAAATGTTGTAGTTTTTTTAGTAATCAGCGTCAGCTCTTTAAGTGTGGCTTTGTATGATATTGCACATATTTGTGAGCATAATATATGCACTTGGTGGAAGATATTATTTGGTTAGAAGCTACATTCTAAATGTGTTTATATAACGGAACACAATCCTTGACATAAAAGCAAGTTTCTAGGTACCCACACTGTACCTGTTTGCCGAAATTTGTGATTATTTTTTTTGGTTTTAAATTAGTTATGCTTTTGAATAATATATTATTGGACTTTTATCTTTCCTTTAACAAATTTTGATGTTAAATATTTCGAAAAAGGTGACTTTTATTGATGTTTTAATAGTATTGAATTGACAGTGGTATATTGTCTGGATTGGTGTTGTAAATGATGGTACGAAATCCAGGTAATAAAGTACCATTGACAAATCAATCCATCAATCAATTTATCAATTTATCAATCCATCCTTCTTTCCATCCTTCATTCCATCATTCGGTCCATCCAACTTTTCATCCATCCATCATTCCAATCATTCCATCCATTCATCGTTCTTCCATTCATCCATTCTTTGTTCCATCATCCATCCTTCATTCAATTCATCCTTCATTCCATCCATCCAACTTTCCATCCATCCATCCATCCATCCATCCATCTATCCATTCATCCATCATTCATTTCATCCATCCATCCATCCTTCGTTCCATCCATCCATCCATCCATCATTCATTCCATCCATCCATCATTCCATCAATCCATTGCTAAATCGTTCCATCCATCCATCGTTTCTTCCATCCTTCATTTCATCAATCCATCCATCCATCCTTCTTTCCATCAATCCATCCATCCTTCGTGTCATCCATTCATCTAACTTTCCATCAATCCATAAATTCCATCGATCCATCCTTCCATCCTTCTATTGTTTCATCCATCCATCCATCCACCCATCCATCCTTCATTCCATCCATCCATTGCTAAATTGTTCCATCCATTCATCGTTTCTTCCATTCTTCATTTCATCAATCCATCTATCCTTCTATTGTTTCATCCATCCATCCATCCATCCATCTATCCATCCAGACTTCATTCCATCCATCCATCCATCCATCATTCCTTCCATTCATCCTTTGTTCTATCTATCCATCCATTCTTTATTACATCCATCCATCCATCCTTCATTCCATTCATCCATCCATCCATCCATCCAACTTTCCATTCATCAATCATTCCATCGATTCATTATTTTTTCCATCTATTGTTAAGTCATTCCACCCATCCTCTGTTCTTTTCAGCCATCCATCCTACATTCTATCATCCATGCATCCTTCAGTCCATCCATCCATCCATCCATTCTATCTTATCCATCCATTCTTCATTCCATCTTACCTATTTATCCATCCATCCTTCATTCAACCTTCATTCATTTACAAATCGTTTCAAAAGTCTCCTAAACTCATATAACAGGTGGTGTAACGTACAAACAATATGCATGTACCAAATGGATGACAAAATCTGCATTCTGCCCACAATTTAGTTCAGCAAAGCATAATATCATGCATTCAAAGTAAATGAGAAGCCTTAATACTGACATCCTGTGTGAGTGTACCATAACGAAGCCTCGATTACTGAAATGATGTGACTTTGCATAACATTTGAAGAAGTCCATTGCTAATTTATTCACTTGTATTCATGCATATTTATTAATAAGTATAAAAATGCTTTCAGAGAATATATTTGATGTATTTTTCTTTATTTTTTTGTATAAACTTTACTACATCACATTTGAGTAACTGAATCTCGAGTGTTGCTTCTGGGAATGGGATTTGTGTGCTTTGTGCACTTGCCAATTTTACAGCTTTGAAATGTAAATAGCCGTGCTTGTAATGCTGTGCATGTTATGCATCATGTATGTGAAACGCAGTCAACAAAATACTCGTGTGAACTGCGTGTCAGGAAATGGTAAATACAGTGCAGTCAATTAGTAAATGTATTTTATCAAAGACACCCTATGGAGCAGCCTATGGTTATGAGCATTTCTCAAGGGCACTACAGTGAATGCTTATGGATCTCTGCATGTGGGAAACCCACGGCCTTTTAGTAATCAGACCAGGACCCTATTTTATATGAGACAGTGGCACAAAGTTGCAGTTTCATTGATTTCACATGAAAGTCAGGTAGCAATAAAATTTACAACTTGCCCATTGTATGCAAACTCTAAAGCCCACATAAAACCTGAAGTGTACTTTGGACTTAAGCATGTTTGCATCAGTAAAGCTAATTCAATTAGGTGCACTGACTGCTTTGCAAAATGATTCAACGATTTGATTACGCACACCGGTGACACCTACTGGTCAAACAAACATGTAACAAAAAATAAATGTATAAAAAAATATTTTTACAAACCCACTGCAAATGTTTTATTGAAAGTGTCTATTAGCAAATCACCCAATACCATTAAGCAAACTATAAATTAAATCGTATGGCTTTTTAATTTTTATGGTGGCTGAGAGAGCTCAAATGCACTACAAGTTTAGAAAACTCATGCAAATAGAAAAACCCAAACAAATTGAGAAAACATTTTTTACAACCAGTGTTGGGCAATAATGTGTTACTAGTAAGTAACAGCATTACTTTTGACAGTAGCTAATACTGTAACATTACTTTTTAAATATATTAACTCCGTTACCATTACAATATGATGCGTTTGTCCGCTACTTTTGGAAAATTAAATAATTATTAAATAATAATGGCTGCAGTCTAGCCTACATCTTCCTGTTTACAGCGGCAATGCATTGTGGGATTGGTAGATGGCAACCAACCTCTGTCAAGAAGACCAAACTGGACAAAGGTAAAGTGAAAGCAGAGAGACCGGGTGTACGCGAGAGAGGCTAAATGTGGCGTGAGAGAGACTGAATGTGCACTAGGTAGGCCGAGTGTGCGCGTGAGAGAGACTGAAAGACTTGTAACTTTTCATTATTTTATTCAAAGTATACATGATAAAAGGGTTAACCACTAGGATTTAAAGTGAAATACCAATAACAGCAAATATGTGTTCTATGCATATGTATTTTATTTCTTAGATATTTCTTAATATTGTATCCAAAATAAATTTAAGAAACCCCCAATATCCTTGAAACTTCTCTCTCTCAAAAAAAAAAGTCTTATTTGTTGGATGATGATCTTTTCCGTAAGTTAAGCATCGGAAAAAGAACTGGTCACTTATTCAGAGTAAAAAAACTAACAAAACATTGAGTGCGTTGAAATATGTTGGTCTACTTTTGTATACTTGCAGATAATGGATGAATGAAACCTTATGATGATATCCAAATGTCAAAACAGCATACCAATACAATTTCCCAACATTCAATTATCAAGACAATAAGGAAGTCAGGCTAAGCTTAAAATGCAAGTTTTCTCAACTAGGACTTCACAAACAAACAGTTTGAAGTAGCTGCAAGGGACCATGCGTTTCCTCTACCACACCTGAATCTACTTCTTCATTCCCCTCTTCACCTTTTATACATTCCAGTTGTCTGACTAGCGCCCTCTAGTACCCCGTAGTTCCAATAGAACAGCATTTTTATTTCCATTATTCAATGGATAACAAAAAAAAAAAAAAAACAGTGACAGACATTTCATTTTGTTACAGACTATTAGCATTACTATTATTAATTACTATTACTAATACTACTATGTTTGTTGTTTCAAACAAATAAGCACACATTCGTTATCTGTATAACAAAATTGAGTAGTTTAGTAGACACAGTGACACATTTCTGTTATATTTCAGACCACTATATTTATATCTAAAGTGTTGTATTGCTCAGAAAAATACTGTGATTTATTTTTTAATTGTTAAACATATTTTTTATAGCTGTTGTACAACAGCAGAGTTTGCACTTTGAATATACACAGCTTACTTTCCATAAGTTGCTGACATACCACATTTAATTTGTGGTTAGTTTAAAAACTGCTCATCTTTTTCATTTTTGAGCAGCTGTTATGTTTTTGTTTTGTTTAGAATGCATAAAATGTTTGGTTGTCTATAATAGCAGTTTTTTGGTGCCGAGTTTCACCAAACAGATTCTGAATGATAATTCAGATTACTTTCATTTATTTATTTCATAAAGGTTTTGTGTTTGTATATTGTCGCTATTTTCATACTCAAGCTGTGAAGGAACATGTTTAAGGGTTAAACACGGCAACTTTTATGATGCTGAAGCAACTTTAGTTTTTGCTTTTTTGTTTCTAAATATATAATTCAGCAGGTTTATCAACTTGTGATATGCTCATTTTTGTACTGCTGGTCTGACAAATAAATTAGTGTTTAAAAATGACTTTTTATTTAAGTTTGTCTAGTGTTTTAGTTGTGAGAATGCAAATGAATTAAAACTGAAGCTGATCAACAGCGTATTCTCTATGCAGCACTGAAGTGACGTTATAAGGGCATTAATGGGAGCATTAAAATGTTCTTAGGAAAAGTAACTCAAAAATGACTTGGGTAACACTTTATTTTGATGGTCCATTTGAGTATTAGTGGACTGTCTGCTTAATATCTGCTGACACTGCTCCTTCAACAGACATTTAACTGACTATGAGAAACTTTGCAAGTAAATGTCAACTTACACTAAACCTAACCCAAAACCCAACCCTAACCCCAACCTAACAGTCTACTTATAATCTAATAAGAATTAGTTGGCATGTAGATGCAATGTAACTGAAATTCAACAAACGGACCATCAAAATAAAGTGTGACCATTACTTTAAACTTTAATGCATTGCATTTTGATGTAAGTAATCGATAGAGTATTTGAGTTACTTTTTGAATGAACTATCTGTTACTATATTTCAGCAAGTACTGTAGCAGGACACTATTGACAAAACACTGACACAAAAATACAACAATTGCAAATACAGAAACGCACTGCAAATAGCGCAGACCACAACAAAAGGGTGTCAGGATATCTTAAAAAGTGACAAACCTACCTGTTTAGTACCTTTTTAGAGTCAGAGGTGTTGTCTGAGATCTGCGAGGTGAGTGTTTTGTTGATTTTATCATAGTGATCGTATGAGTACTAGTTGCTTGTATGTTTTTTAGTTCTATTGCAAATTGCATAATTCATGTTATTATATTGCCATGATAGCAGGATGTACTCTCAAAATTAAAACCTTACAAATAAGAAACCATAGGATCAGGAAGTTAAAACTGACAAAAAACTCAACTCTTAAGGCTCGTACACAGCAGCATGCTTTTCGCTTGTGCTTATCGTCAGGGTTTTTCAAGATGGTTTTACACCTGGCGTTTTGCATGTTGGTGTGCACAATCACATTGGTGCCCTTTGATTAGTCACAAAGGGTTAAATCTCAGTTAAAACTGCAAACAAAACTGTCTAGGTGTGCACAGGTCTTTAGATTTCCAACAACACAGCTGACTCTAAACAGGATAGGTTTGTCACGATACAGGAATTTCCCACGAACATTTCAATCGAATCGGTTCATCAAACTCACCACTGAGTGTAACCACAGATACAGGGAGACTTATGCGTTTTAAAGTCATGTCGATCAGCTGGTTTGTCTATAAGCTGACATACGAGCGATCCGCTGATGAATCGTGGCTTTAAAATGCTCCAGCGTCCCTGTATCTGTGGCTACACACAGTAAACAGAGGTGAGTTCAGTGAACTGATGAGCTTCACGGCCAATCACAGTCATTTCTGTTAAGAATGTGAACACAATGACAAATCACCTCCGTGAAGTTGGCACCCCATAAAAACATAAAAGCATCACAAACGAAAATTCTATCAGCACAAACAAAATTAAAATAATTTAGAATATCCTACATGTGGGGTGATGTCATTATCTTTAATTCAATATTCAATATTTTAATAATAGAAGGAGCCCTAACGAATCTTTCACAGGTACAATCCAGCACAAATGAAGCGCGCATCAACAAGACTATTTTAGTAAATATGAAGCAACTGGGGTTGAGAGACCTCTGAAAGATCTAATATAATTTTTAGGCCCACAAATAATATTTTTTGCAGCACAAATGAGCACAAACTGTGAGCAAACAAAAATAACATATTCGTGCAGGAATATAAATATCTTATTTTCATTTCCACTGCACAAACCAGCCCAAATCTAACCAAATATTTTGGTTATATCTAAACAGCACAAACAAATATGACACCTGTTTTGTGCGATTTAGATGAAATAATGGGGCGGAGAGTCACACCGCAGCTCCCAAAGTGTTTTGATTAGGCAATATCTAAACAATAAAACAATAGATAGTGTTTATTTTAACAGCACAAACGAATGACACCTGTTTTATGCGATTTAGAAAAAATAATGGTGCGGAAAGTGAAGTCGTGGCTCCCGATGTGTTTTGATTAGGCAATATCTAAACAATAAACATAGATACATTGTTTATTTTAACAGCACAAATCCAGCACAAATCCAGCACAAACAAATGACATCAGTTTGGTGTGATTTAGACAACCTGGGGTAGAGAGTGGCGTCACGGCTCCCAAAATATTTAGATAAGGCAATATCTAAAAAAAACATAGATACATTGTTTATTTTAACGACACAAACCAGCACAAATTGAGCACAAACAAATAACACCAGTTTGGTGTGATTTAGACAACCTGGGGTGGAGAGTGACATCACGACTCCCGAAATATTTAGCTTATATCTAAACAACGAAAATAGATAAAGTTTTAATTTTAACGGCACAAACCAGCACAAATCAAGCAGATGTAAATCCCTAAAGTGAGTGCTGGGTAACAGGTTAATTTGTTTGCGTTGTGAGAAATTGCAACACGTATGCTGTCATACCGACGTGCATCTGTTCTTAATTTGCTGGCATTTCTTGGAATTGCATGTGTGTTCTTAAATTGCAGCACATTAAGCTCACTCAGCCACTCTATGAATTAGACTGTACATTAGACGTAAATTAATCCGAATAAGCCACTTAATCAAAAAGTGATGTGAGATTGCGTTGACATGACAATAATGTTTTATCATTTAGTTTTTATTTCTACATGTACATTTACTAACCTGTAACTGTTTTAGTAACTGAATCTCAAGACTCGCTTCTGGGAATGGGATTTGTGCACAAAAAGCACAAACGAATGACACCAGTTTGGCGCGATTTAGAGAAAATGGGGTAGAGAGTGACGTCACGGCTCCCGAAATATTTTGCTTATATCTAAAGGAGGAAAACAGATACAGTGTTTGCTTTAACTGCACAAACTAGCACAAATCGAGCACAAACGACCTGTGCTGATTTGAAGTCATTTGAGCAACATGGAGTGGAAAGTGATGTCACACGGTCAAAAAAATAATGCTTAATATCTCAGACCTCAAACCAGCACAAACGCTCGTTTTTGCGGCACAAATCAGCACAAACATAGCACAAACGAATGGCATAGTTTTGGGGTTTATATGTTTTTATAGGGTGCCAACTTCACAGAGGTTGACAAATCAGCACTGTTTAAGAATGTGGTCCACAGTGATTAAATGTTAGCAGGAAATGGATGTTTTGGAATGCTGTTCATTCATTAGATGAGCAGATCAGAGCATGCACATGCAGTAACGTCACTGGTGAAGTAAACCTCTGATGTCATTTTCTTGATGTTTTTCCGATTTATGTAATTTTATTCAAAATTAATTGATGTCAAATCAATGATGCATTAGCGATTGACTAGCATCTGTGCTACAATATTTTAAT
>CAIGQZ010032222.1:999327-1012886 GCA_903798205.1 Danio tinwini | reverse complement strand
TAGTTTCTTAATTCTGTTGAACACGTAAGAAGATATTTTGAAGAATGATAAAAACCTGTAACTATTAACTTCTAAAGTATTTTTTTACTATGGAAGTCAATGGTTACAGGTTTGTAGCTTGGCTCAAAATATCTTCTTTAGTGTATCTACAGAATAAAGAAACTCATAATGGTTTGGAGTGGTTTGAGAGGGTAAATTTTCATTTTTGGGTGAATTATCCCTTTAATCCACCATGCACACTAGTCCTGGTCCCCCCTATGCACTGTATATTAAATTATTTATTTTCATTACTAGACAAGTCTATTTCCAGTTGAGTCTATATATATATGACGCTGTCTGAAAGCCACAGTTTTTGTAAAGGGTTTTTTGCGAACCCGTGTGGCTTGTTCACAGGTGTCAGAGAGGAATTGGCGTTTAATTGAGTCATAATGGCAGAGGTGCTGCAGGGCTCACACACTGCAGCATCCCAAACCCAAAAATTATTTCTCTTCTCGCACAGAGCTTTTATATGTGCTGAAGCTCATCTGCAGGATTTCTCTGTGAACTAGCATTAATGGTGTTCTCTTTTAGCAATGCTGGACAGTATAAGGAAGAGTTTCAAGTATTAAATGGTACAAGCTTACTATGTTGCTTATTTTTCGCCAAGTTATATGTTTTTTGGAGCTATTTGAAGCTAATTGGAGCTTATTATATGTGATGCTGTGTTGAAAAGGTAATTGTTGAATTACATCCTAGTATACATTTGAAGTTAAATATTGGACTTGATTTTAACAAGGACATGAGATGTGACTAATGTTCTGTCTGTATTTTTAATTCATTTATTTAGGTTAACAAGAAGAATCACTTACTGTACTCCATTATTCCTTAAAGATCAGCATAAGAGGAGAAATGAGAAAGGCATACGATTAAAAATTGGGAAATAAAAAAGGAAACCATTGCAAATGCATAGTGCTAATAAAAATACTAACGTTTATATCTGTCATTTTAAATGTATTGAGATTCAAACTTAATAAAATGAATAGATAAATACATTACTTTCAGTTATGAATAACTATCTAATATGGGTTGTTATATTCATAATATTCATAAATCATTATACAGATGTTAACACTTAAAGGGCACCTAGGTTACCCCTTTTTCCAGATTTAATATAAGTCTTTTGTGTCCCCAGAATGTGTCTGTAAAGTTTCAGCTCAAAACGCCCATCAGATTATTTATTATAGCTTTCACTAGATGGTTTTTTATAGGTCTCAATGGATTTTTGCTGTTTTTGTGTACTGCGCCTTTAAGGCTAGTCCTCCCCGCCCATCGTTTCCACGTGCCTGCCGCGCGTGCCTCAGTCTCCGCCCTCGGCTGCCTCAGACAACAGACAGACATGAAGCAGATCTCACGTAACGTTTGTGACAAATACTACAGCAAAAGCTTTATCAATGATTATTTGGTGCATTTGTTGTGTGGAGCTGCAGGATGAGTCACACGCGATGTCGTTACAAAGTTCACGCACACACACACACACACACAGCGCAGACAGACACACACACACACGCACATACATACAGCGCGCGCGTTTAGCTTTGCACTGTCTTTGCACGTAAATGTGACAGGATACAGGTTAATCTCCACTGCTGTATGGATATCTGTTACGATAATGTACAAAATAAACTTGATTTAATGTCCACAAACCAGGATTGAAGCGTCTTTTATTGTTGTTCTGACACGCGGCTGTGTTGAAGTAAAGCTGAAGTAAATCTCTGTAATTACACACATGCACTGTTTTAAAACATTTTAAACTCGTCAAACTCACTCTTGATCACATTTGATGATGATTGATGATCCTAAACTGAACTTTTATTTAGGGTTGATTTGCGCACGTCCTGTCTGGTGGATATGAAACGTTACTACGGAGACATGTTAATACGCAGCTGTCAATCAGTATTGGTGGGCAGGGGGACCGCACTCTTACGTCAAGTTGCGGTCGGTCTCAAAACGGCTCCAATTGGTCCACCGTTTTTATGTTGTTAAATTGAAAAAAAAGGACTGAGTGTGTTTATATCACCCCAATATGACTGTCTATACCTACACATATGTCTGTCCAAACAGCTTGAAAAGTAGATTTTTCACCATAGGTGCCCTTAAAATTTGTTCCCTCTGTTGCTGCACTCGCTGTCGCGACGGTGGCACTAAATGCACTTAAGTTTTTTGACCGCTGGGTGGCGATTTAACCATAGACTGAAAAAAAGATTGCCTTTTTACAGTACTAGATAGGACGGTACTGTATGTGTAGGCCTGTCACAATAATCAATATATGGTCTTATCGCACAACACATAGACATGACCTCAATGATTTTTGGTGATGCAATATATATCGCCCATACATAAAAAACAATTCTAGCAACATTTTGGCTAATTTTGCAACATCTTTATCTCTACTGGAAGTGTCAGTACTATAGTCAAATTACTATAGTATATTTTCATGTGGGTGTCTGACAGCTGAAAATAGATCTGGTAGCAGATATTGCAGCCTCTGTTACTTCTTTACCTTGCACTTTTATGTTAACATTTATTATTATTTAGGATATGCGGTTTCACATTCTGATTCCAATGCCTGATTATTAATTTGTTAAAATGACTATAATTAAATGAAATATTCTTAAGAATAAAGTAATATGTGTTATAAAATAAGTGGCATAAAATGGTCTGTACAATGACAATAATATAATTTATTGCGATATATTTTGATGCAATAAATCGTACCACAAAAAATAGATACTGTGACAGGCCTATGTATGTGTATCTTATGCAAAGGTACTGTATGTGATGTGATGTGTTCAATTAAAATATTATTTTGTTTGGTTGTTTTGGTTTCCTTAGTAATAAACATGCTTTTACACTATACTGTATGTTTTAGAAAAGATGTCTACAATACATGTTGAGAAGCATAGCCCTGGCGGCATAGTCGCAAACTGCTGTTACACCTAAAAACACATTTATAATTCCTTACTGCCGCGGTGGTACCACACACGGCGATAATGGTCTTTTTGAAGTGTCACCCACTGTATGTATTTTTAAATATAGGGATTTTCTTTTATGATTTAACGGTCCCGTGAAGTGCTTTAAAATGTGCCATTTTTTTTGATGTGTGACGTAATTTGAACTGAAACTTGAAGACAATGCGGGAAGTAGAATAGCTCCTCCCCCTTAAAAAAACAGTGTTAAGTTTGGGTGTAACAGTGAGGGCCCTATTTTAGGTGCAAAGTCTAAAGTGCATGGCACAAAAGCATTAAGGGTGTGTCCAAATCTGCTCTGTGCCCTGGCGCATGGTCTAACAGGGTTGTGTTTATTCTCTTAATGAGCTATGGGGGTGTTTTGACCATAAGGTGCATTAAACCAATCAGAGTCTCATCTCCTATTCCCTTTAAGAGTCAGTTGTGTCCCACCATGGCACATTTGCTATTTACATGGTAGACTTAGTAAGTGGAAAAAACTGCTTTACTAGAGAGAAAACAGTTAAACAGAGCATCTGCAGCGAGAAGATAAAGAATGAGCCTCCTCCATTCGGCCTCTTTACTCTGTCTTTACTTTACTTTTACTCTTACTCCTTTACTTTCGTGGATAAGGAAACGGTGTTGTACGCACTCCACTGAAGACATTCATTAGCTTACATATTTAATTTAGTTTAAGCACAATATTTTTTTAACCATTTCTAAATTAAGTTTTAATTTCCAGCAAACGAATAAAGAAACAATAATAACAGTGTGAATAAGTGTGGTCAAAAAAACTGAGTTATATCCAAACACACTTCCTATTCTTATGCTCCATGGTGATGCAGACGTCTCCAAAACCCAACAGGCAGACAAATCTAAACTTGTTTTTATTAAAACAAATATAAATCTGAATATAATAAATAATACTACTAATAATAATAACATTATACAAATGCAAATTGTCATAAATAAACTGAAAAAGCCCCCCCTGAGATCAAGAAGGCATGGAGCTTTCAGTTTATCAATGGTGCAGTCTATTTCAGTTCCTTAAAATGGCAACATGCCAACAATGCGCCTTAACACACCTCCTTTTTAGACCGGAACACCACAAAGTGGTGCTAATGGATTTGCCATTTAAACAACATGGTGCAAAATGTGAAAATTAGGTTTGCACTGGTCTGAAACACCAACAAATCCCATCAAACATGTCTTGTGCCTTACTGTGCCAGGTATATGATAGCGCCCTGAGTGTTTGAGCCCAAGCACATACAGCAATAGCAGCTTAAAGGGGGCGGGACATGTCACTGAGGAGCATTTGATTAGACAGAATATTTGATGAGAAACTGAAGTGTGAGGTGATGTCATAAACGCTGTTGATCTATTTAGGCAGAAGAGACTATCATGTAAATGCTAATTATTTTAGAGCACACTAGCTTATAGCTATTTTTAATACTAACATAATGATACTAAGATCTAAAAAAACCCCACTTTATTTTAATTTCACTGGTACTTTAAATTTGAAAATGTTCTTTCACTGTAGACAGATAGTTATACAATAAAGAGCTCAGATGGAAAAACCTCTGGAAAAGGTTGGGATGGAAAATGGAAAAAACCTCTAGTAAAATGCTTTGGGAAAAAGTGCCATTGGAAATGTCTTCTAAAATGAGGATTTTTCTTAGCCTACTATAGTTATGTTCAGTTATTTAACTTTAAAGGCAATGAAAAGAACCTATTCCTACCATAATAGTGAAATTACTGAACATGCAGCCTGAGAAAAATACTTAATTTATATGAAAATTTTTAGAAAACACTTAGAGGTTTTATCAAAATTAATAAATGGAGTACAATCATACCTTAAGATGAACGATAAATGCTAGTATGTAGACCTACCGTCATCCTCCATGAATGGTGGATCAAGGAAATGGCCAAAGACAGTTTTGCTAACCGATCCAAGAGAGTTAGTGGCCACTAGCGTGTAGTTTCCATTGTCATAATGCGTCGGGTTCTCAAAAGTCAAGCAGCCTTCTAAGTAATCCTGGTAGTAGTCCATCTCCATGCGGATATATTCACTCTGCAGGATCTCGCGGCCCTTGTAGAACCAGTGCAGTGTGGGATGAGGAAAACCTCTGACCGTGAACTCGATGCAGGTGTGATGGCGGCGCTCAGGCTCGTCCAGCTTCAGGATTACTGGAGGAACTGATATGAGGAGAGAACAATTGAATTTGTAAAGACGCAGAGGTTTTGTGTATAACAGATACAGGACAGAACGCTTGGCAGCAGTTTTCATCAGTGAAACACACAGATTTTGCATCCATGGACCATTTGCTATCAGGCAAAGAAAAGATTTTTACAAACAAGGCATCAAGTATGTTATGAAATAGAGCCTTTTTTGGCGTTCTGCCATCTTGTGGCATCTAGTATTTGTTATCTAAATAAGATTGTATTGACCAAAGACTTACTATGGTTGATGAATTTAACTTTCCTCATATGTGATTTTGGGCCTATGTACCATTTACCAGGCAACAACTTGGTTTTAGGGGAAAAAAGGATCAAGTGAATTGAGTGGCCAGCTCAATTCCCTGATCTTTAACCAATTGAAAATTTATAGTTTAAATAAAGTAGGCAGTTTCAGTTCACAATGCTAGTTGTTTTGTAAATGTTTAATTTTTTTAGGATACTGAGAATATTTTCTGCCCTTAAAATAATCCTGTAATGTATACATACAAATGAAGAAAATGCCAAAATCCATTATACCTCATTACAGTTTTTCTTAGTGGCTTTGGTGCATTTCTCTCAACACTATTTACATTTGCACAACAGTTAATGCATTTCTCAAAACAATTAGTCATTTGCGCACATCATAGTAGCAGTTTCTCATTCCTTCCAGCAAATTGCAAATGCTTTTGGAAGTGCATCAATTGCTTTCATACAACTCTCTGCTGTTTGTAACATTATCATTTGCTTATGTCATGTCAGTCAAAATTAACTAAACTTGTGGATGCTGAATAGTCATTCCATATAAAACTAATAGTCCTCATTTCATTACTTGAGTCATTACATACAAAAATGTTGAACTAGTTGTCAAAATTTGTCAAGCTCATTTTGTAAACAATTTAGATTTTTTTTTCTGAAATTGAAAAAAAATTGTACAGTTTCATGAATGATTTACAGACCTGTGTATGTTGTAGGTTCAGTTCCAATATGTACTGCTATATAGTTTACACTTGTGCACAGCTCTACCCAAAGAAAGTTTATGTTTGTTGTAAATAAGGGTGTATTTATTCTTTTGCACAATGCTGTGAATAAATTAGAATTGTAAAGAGCAAATGCAGTAAAAATGTGAAACATACATATTCAGTGTCTTATACTCAGACACCTCACTAAATGCAGTGATGTCTAACTTTACTGTAGTTTTCAAATGGCTGTGCAAATAGTATATAGTGCTGTCTTGAGCATTTTCAGGACGTGTCACCAAAATCTGACTTTTTGCATTGGAAGAAAATGTAAATGTAAACTGTCATAATGAAAACATGACAAAGCCATTTGACTATCTTGTTCATAAACAATGGTGGCAGGACTTTGCATTTTGATGACACTGACACTTTCATTGACATAAATACTTGCTTTTGAAGAATAATCTATCCATTTTGAGCAAGTGACACGCTTTTGCAGGTTATCCACTAGGTTTTGCAGTTTGTACTAATTGTTTTGAGAAATGCTTTAACTGTGGTGCAAATGTAAATAGTGTTGTGAGAAATGCACCAAGGCGATTGAGAAAAACTGTAGTATATAGTGCTGTCTTGAGCATTTCAGGAAGTGTCCCCAAAATCTGCCCTTTTTTGCATTAGAAAAATAGTAAAGTGTCATAATGAAAACATGACAAAGCCATTTGAATATCTTGTTCATGAACAATGTTGGCAGGACTTTGCATTTTGATGACACTGACACTTTCATTGACATGAATACTTGCTTTTGAGGAATGAGCTATTCATTTTGAGCAATTGACACGCTTTTGCAGGTTATCCACTAGGTTTTGCAGTTTGTTCTAATTGTTTTGAGAAATGCATTAACTGTTGTGCAAATGTAAATAGTGTTGTGAGAAATGCATCAAAGCCACTGAGACAAACTGTAATTTGATGGTCTCAAATGAAGAATTATGTACACACTACTGTATATATGTTCTTTTATTTGCTTTGAATTTTATCAGTCTACAAACATACAATTATAACCAACCACCAAAGTGCTTGATCAATAGCAGAAGTGCCTTGAAAAGGCAAGCAAAATCAATCGGACATTGTGTTGCACAATAACCCTTTAAGATTTGATGATTTAATAGCCATCTAAGGATCTAAACACTGAAAGCGAGAAAAACACACACAAAATCAGATTATACCGGCTGCCCCAAAATAGTCTGTGCTCAAACTCCAATGGCAAAAAAAAAAAAAAAGGCTCTAGAATGATTGAGCGAGGCACAAATCCAATACAGCTCAATCTGAGGTAATGGCTGCCTAAGACCTCCAGCTGATTTGAAGAGAAAAACAGTACAAGTGGTGTATTGTGGGAAGGCCAGCATGCTGAAAGGGGCTGGTATTGACGTCACGCTTTGAGTGTCAATCCTTTTATGCCTCTTCAACCTTACTGATGATCAAAAGACATAATAAGCCGGAGTGAACGGAGCTCGCATTCGCCGTCTCTTGCAGGACTGTCACAATAAAGTGACAGCGTTTTATTGTTATAAAACATACATGAGTAAAGAGCAGGGAGTCTCGGGTCAAGAGGGTTACGCGGAGACGAGTGGGTGTGTGTTTGTGTCGAAAAGCAATCTTTGGAATGTGAAGATGGATATGAGGTCTGGAATGGGAAATAAAAGATCGTTTTCTGTCATTTGTTTTCTCTTTGACGTACAGTATTGCTTTGGACATGCAGTCGTTATTTGAAGAAATGAGGCCAATGCAAGTCTATGGCTACTGTATGAAGGAGTCTGGGGTAGAGAAGGGATACCTGCAATTCCAGCCTGATCTTACGAGGAAATGCAACTATTTTACGTTTTTTCAATTAAGTGGCTAGTTCATACAAATTCGTTTGAGTTCAGTCATAGGAAAATGTGTGATTTTTAAAAGGAGCCTTGGCACCAAACCCCACCCCTAAACCCAACCCCCACTGGGCGATATTAAACTAAATTTTACAAATGAAATTGTACGATTTTATACATATTAGCCGCCAAATCAAAGTTATGAATAGCCTTGATATAGCATTGGAAATACTGTATTTTGTGTTTAATTGTAAATGTTTAAAAAAACGTTAATTTAAACATTTGACATTTCGCTTTATCACTTCATCAACACATATAATACTATTAATAATAGATAATGCACAATTTGATTTGTTAAACTGTAAATTTAATTACGATACAAACCAGAAATTCCACATCAGTCATGTAAACAATTATTTACATTAGTAAAATTTAGGATATTGTTTTAAATTGAAATAACTTGATTATTATTATTATTATTATTATTATTTATTATAAATAGCATTTTCATTTTTAAGTATTATTATGGTGCGTTTACACCAGAGGCTGATGAAACATTAAAGGTGCTGTATGTAAGTTATTTACTCTTTTAAAGCATAAAAATACCACAATATGTGTGCAGATATTTAAGAAAAATCCCAAGTGAACATATTTGTTTAACTGAAAAACAATGCTGAAGTCAGATATTCTGCTTTGAAAATGTTTTTTCCGTGCCAGAACGCTGTCTTTGTTTAGGTAAATTTAACCTGCACAATGCCAGTTTAGCCAATTATATTTCAGCACCCCGGGTTGCCTTGTTGGAAAACAGAATATTTAATTCATTCATTTAGAAAGGTTCTGTGAGCATGCGTTCGTGACCGAAATGGACAGTATCAGACATCGAATTGAGACAGATTCAGTTCCACATGAGGTTATTATTTAGTAAATGATATAAATATTACGAACGTAAACATTAGGTGAGCAGGTTAGATAGTAAACGCGTGTCCTAATAACACGCTTTGTGACGAGACACGCAGTGATGAGCAGTTTGGCCATTTGCATCAGACGAAACACGACAGAAATTTAAATACAGCCTTTCAGAAGCACAGAATATGCACTCACTTACGAAATGGTAAGGGGTATAATCTATTTAATACATGTTAACCCTCTTTAACATCATTAAATGTAGATGCTGAATCACTCAGATGTGTTTAGTTCTAAAGTTCAATTTCAAACAGTTTATTGTATTTTCAAGATCTGAGGTGAACTATCTGCTTCTGCGTTCAGTATATGGCAATAAATGTCCTGTAAAATGGCAATTAAAGTCACATTGTTAGCATTTAGCACTGAATAAAACACACAAGGTTTACCTGAGGTGATCACTGTCATAGGTTTCTGTTGTTCAGCTGTGAGAAATAGAAACCGTTTCTAATATATCAATTTGAGGTGTTGGTTAGAACCAAAACTCATTTTAATATGGAAAATATTCCCTCTATCGCCTGTCGTTGCTTTTATTTAGAACAGTTTAATTCACTCGCTCCTGTACTCAAACTGGCAACCCACATTTGCGTTTGTTTTGATCCAGGAGTGCAATACCTAGTTCTACCACTGAGTGTCAAACTTACATACTGCACCTTTAAACATGAGTGATTTACATGTTACCTTTATGAAAAGATGCAATTTTTAGGTATAACGCACAAATTATGTGATTCGAGCGAATGATATGGAAACTCATAAAGGTTTACAACTACTTGAGGTTGAGTAAATAGTGAGTAAATTGATCGTTTTGGGCAATTGACACTGATAACCTGTGATTGGTGCGAAATGCTTGAGTCTCACAAATCTGGACTTTTTGCAACAAAACTGAAGCAGTTTTCTGTTTGTTGTGAAGTGAGTTTCATGCGCGAACGAGTAAACTCAAAATGTTCAAGTGGCTAATTACATGAGATTAACTTGATTTACTTGCACAAGGCATGTCCAGTGTGAATGCCCCATAATGTTACTTGAAATTCTAAAATTAGATATTTATCGAGTGTATAACATGTATCCCTGACATATACACTTTATATGGCTTTAGTTAACTGTACTAAAATTGCATCTAAGTGATTCATAAATTGAACAATAAGAATAATACCTCAGCAGGCACAGGATGTCAACATGACATCCGATTGACTTTGTACCCCAGTGTTGTGGGGACATTGCTTTTTGTTTGGAAATGAAAATTGGATTGATGTCTGAACCTAACGTCAGGCCGACACCCAAACATCAACGTCTAATGATGTTACAGCTTGACGTTGTATGGATGTCAACATTACCACTATGACGTCTATCAGATGTTGGATTTTGGTTGCCATACCTGATGAATAAATATCAGTATTTGACATCAGTGATGTTGGTTTAAGAAGTTGGCTCTGTTGGATTTTGGTCACTTTCCAACACAACCTAATATCAACCAAATATCAACATCATTTGACGTAGTTATTAGACGTCAAAATAACATGGTCGTTAGACGCTGGCTATTCATTGCATTTTGGTCACCTGATGTCACAACCTAAATCTAACCTAATATTAACATCTTGTGTGCCTGCTGGGACATTTAGCATCAATGCAAAATAATATTTACATTATCAGGGTTTCTTCCACAGATTAAAAAACATTAAAAGTTATACAATAAAATTTGGAAAATGTAAAGCCTTAAATGGCATTGAAAAGCATTACAGATAGCTGAAGATACCAAATTAAGCAACACCAGTAATTGTTTTGTGCTGAATTAGGAACACTAATACTTATATACAGTATGTTGTACGTTTAAGTATTATAAAGTGTATTACACACAGGTGAGTGGGCTTGACAAACCACCTGTAGAAACACTCTTCTGTCTCTAAAAAAAACAGTCCCCCTGCTAACACTAGTACTTAGCTCTCAGAGCACAAACAGTTCCTTTGTTCACTGTAAAAAAATGCAGGGTTCCAGACAATTCATTCACATTGTCCTAACACAAATAGATTAGGTTAATGTAACAAATTTAAGCAGATTGAACATAAAACAATTAAGTTTCCACAAAAAAAATCTCCAGAATTGTGTTGTTTTGGCTCATTTTAATTAAGTAGTTTGAACAAGCATTACAAATCATTTATTGAGTGCATAATTAGCACTTCTTGCATGTATTGCCTCTTCTTGTTGAATCGCTGAATGCCTCCTGAATAGGTAGTTGCTTTGGACAAAAACGTCTGCTAAATAACAAAATGTAAATGTAAAGAATTGTTACCAAAACTAATTTCCTTATGCTAACAATTAACATTTTAATTAGAACACACCCATACATGAAAAAGAGACACACTTTCCAATTGTTGAGTATTAAATCAGTTCATTATCCAAAAATAGGTATTACCTTATGCTCTTATCTACTGGATTTCCATCCAAAACAACTCTAATGTGATATACATGGTTACCACAAACTAAAATTACTCATTTTTTTGGGTGAAACTGCCCACCCGTTCTACAAACGTAGGACTAAATAAAAGCATATCTCTGAAAACACTGGCTCGGCGGTGATAAAAACTATTATATTAGCAGAGGAAGTCAGGCTAACCAAAGAAAAAGCTTGCAGGCATTTCCGCCAACTGCCTCCCCAAGGTCTGCGACTGGAGGATGCATTCAACTCAAATTCTATTCACACAAACCCACACAACACAAACCAAACCCTATCTGACTCATGATGTGCCAGACCACTGTTTAAAAGCAGGCTCTAAACATAGCCCAAAAAAAAAAAACCAAAGCCCACAACTCCTATTATGTTACCGAGTCCCTCGACATGATTGACAACTGAAAGACTGAGCAAATCTTTTGTGCCACTTCGAAAAACGCTGAAAAGAATTAACACGTCTTGCCTATTTATTTTTGCTTTATGTCACGGGAATAACATATTCAAAGTCAACATGAAATCAAAATGAACCCTTTTACTTTCAGATGCATTAGGACAATAATCGTTTATTAGAACTTGGTCTGCTTTTAAAATCAAAATTTCCAAGGCTTATTTTTAGTGTTAGGGGTAATAGATTACAAATTACTGACTACTACTGGAAAATTGTAATCTGATTACATTACTAATTACTTCATGTAAAAAGTAATGAGATTACTACTTTACTTTGAAGTTACTTTTAACACACAAAATATACCTATAAAATACTAAATAAGCTGCAGCTCTTTTAGTAATTTAATTAGTGTTGGGCAAGCTACTTGAGAAATGTAGTGAGCTAAGCCATTAGCTACTCTACTTAAAATGTAGCTTAACTACACTAAAAGCTACCCTCTAAGCTAAAAGCTACTTGGCAAAAGCAGCTTATACATCTAAGCATTTTTTGCAATTTTCATTTTTAAATCAAAAGCAACTTAAATGAAGTCAATCATATGCTGGTGATCAATAAAACTGTCAATGAAACATATGAGGCAGAATTGTTCAGTTCAATTATTTACTGCAAATAATATGCTGTACTAAACAGAACTAAATTATGACTCGACTAAAAAAATTGTTTCGCTACTAAAAAGCTATTTGAAATTAGAAAGTAGCGACACAACTGCCACGCTCCTGAGAAATGTAATTCCCCTTCGGGAGGGGAACTTCAATGCTATGTGGAAAACTTCCGCTATGGGGATTTCGTTCAGAAAGCCAATTATCTGAATATGTAAACGGGCCAATGAAATGCCAATGAGTTGGCAGCTTCTGCTTGCACAGCTGATGCTCGTTGCAATCAATTTGGCTATAAGAGCACAGTGCGAGCAAAGCCAAAGCATCATTTTTTGCTTCAGAGACTTCAACAGCCTTCTGAGAGAGTCGATGAGAGTTCCTCCAGCTGAGTTTCAGACAGAGAGTGAACGAGAGCGATCTCTCGGTCCAGAGTGTGTGACACGCAGCGACAGACGGTCGAGCTAGGTTTCTCTCTCGTTCTTTGGGTCCATTCCGGTATGTATTATTGCGAATTTCCTACATGAGCAACACGGTCGTGCAGCGCGTCTTTTTCAAGACGTCGCTCCGACTGTGCATTGCTAGATGCGGTGGTTTCCTGTCCTCTGATGATTGGTACGAGCACTGCGAGCATGTTAATGCGGTGCTCGCGGTCAGTGCATGCCATCACTGCGGTGGCATGTCTGACATGTAGACCTTTAGAAGAAAACTGGATTCCTCCTTGGTGATGAGGATTGTCATAGAATGCTTTATGTTCAAGTATTTAAGCAAGTTGCTGGTCGAGTTAAAAGCCGTCAAAAGTTCTTTAGAGACTGGACATAGATTGCAGTTCACATTAATATTTTGAAGTCAACTCAATGAAGTCAATGTAATGTCTTTATTTCCAAATGAAGAAGCAACTCCTCTCAACAGCAGCCATTTCAGCTCATCGTTCTCCAGCAATTTAAAAGCACAAGCTTATTAGCTGACATTGCAGCAGAAAATGTGATTTAAAAGAAGCATTTTTTTCTACTACAATCTATATTTGTAATGTAAGTAACGCAATTACACTGACTTTAGTAAATTTGCAGACAATTTTACAAAAAAAAAAAAAAAAAAA
>CAIGQZ010032222.1:983888-994327 GCA_903798205.1 Danio tinwini | reverse complement strand
ATATATATATATATATATATATATATATATATATATTGTAAAATATGGCTGTGATTTCAATGTACAAAAATGCGACAATAAGTCTTATCAAGGAGTTTGCAACTAATTAAATTAAAGCTTCATGATCTTATGAACTTCATAATATTTTTTAACTTATTTAACCATTAATATGCAGCCCCGAAAAAAACTAAAGTAGTTACTGTTCAAAGTAATGCATTACGATATTGAGTTACTCCCCAAAAAAGTAACTAGTTGTGTTAGTTAGTTACTTGTTATGGTAAGTAATGCATTACGCTACTTTTAAGTTACCTTTGCGTTACTCTTTCTTACCTGGCTGAGGCTTGATGTCTTTCAGAACATGCAGGGTTTTATTTATTTATTTATTTTTATTTTGTTTTATTAACAACACACTGTATAACCTACATCTTTATTTACCTTTAAAAAAACACATCAAGTCGGCACAATAGCATAGTGGTTAGCATGCTGACATATGGTGCAGTAGCACATCAGGGCATCCCGAGTTCGAATCCCGGCTCGAAGACATTTCCCAACCCTATCCACTTCGTTTCCTGTCCTATCTACAGTTGCAATCAGAATTATTCAACCCTCTGATTTATTAGCCCCCCTGTTTATTTTTTTCCCCAATTTCTGTTTAACGGAGAGAAGATTTTTTCAACACATTTCTAAACATAATAGTTTTAATAACTCATCTCTAATAACTGATTTATTTTATCTTTGACATGATGACAGTAAATAATATTTGACTGCATATTTTTCAAGACACTTCTATACAGCTTAAAGTGACATTTTTAAGGCTTAACTAGGTTAATTAGGTTAACTAGGCAGGTTAGGGAAATTAGGCAAGTAATTGTATAATGATGGTTTGTTCTGTAGACTTTGGAAAAAATAAATAGCTTAAAGGGATTAATAATTTTGACCTTAAAATGGGTTTAAGTGGCACATGGAAGTGGCTGCTAACCACTTCCATGTGAAGCTGCTTTGACACAATCTACATTGTATAAGCGCTATACAAATAAAGATGAATTGAATTGAATTGCAAAGGTAAATGCGCTTGCTGTGTGTCTCAGCTGCGTGCGTGCATGCGTGTGTGTGTGTGTGAGTGTGTGTGAGTGTGAACGGAAAGGAACAGAAAGGCTTGAATTAACTCCACAACGAATGCAACAAATGGGAAAGTTCTTAATGTAGTATTTCTCACAAACATTACCTGCTTTCTTCATGTCTGTCGGTTATCTGATGCAGCCAAGGCAGAGATTGAGGCACACTCTGACAGGCACTTTGGAACGGTGTACGAGAAGAACTAGCATTAAATGCACAGTCAACAAAAACAGCTACATGGTTGTTCTAAGCAGAAAATCCAATGTTGTGAAAGGTATAATAATAAATAATCTGATGGGTGTTTTGAGCTGAAACTTTACAGACACATTCTGGAGACATAAAAGACTTATCTTAAATCTTGAAAAAGGGGTAAAATAGGTGCCCTTTAAGTTAACGATTTATTCTTTAAAATGCAAATTAATTAATTAATTAATTTTTAAAGTAACTAAAATATTATTATTTAAGTTTGTTAAAAGAAATGCGTTATTTTACTCCTTACTTAGAAAAGTAATATTTTTGCTTTACCCCCAACACAGGTTACTAGTGGGCCTCATTTACTTGGCAGTGTTTTGTATCAGTAGCTACGTTTCCATCCACCTATTTTTATGCGCATTTTAAATAATTGCATTAAAAAAAACGGTTGATTGAAAAGGCAAGATGTGCATCAATTTTGAAAATGCGCATAAAAAATGTATGCGCATAATGCAGAGTTCAGACTGCGTGATTTTCAAAGTAGTCGTGTCACGGATGTTTTCACACTGCATGACTATCTGGGCTAGTGTTCTGTCGGTGCTGTGTTTACACTGTAGGATGGATCGGCGACAGGAGAGTTCATACTGCATGACTTTAAAATAGGAAGAATCACAGACAACTTGTCCAAACTATGTGTCACAGCCAAACAAACGCGAGAAGTGACATGGAAACAAGGTGAGGTCACGTAATATATCTTTCATTATTAACTACATAATGGAAACAGAAGGCTTTAGCTTTAGAAACGTGTGTTGCTCACCTGGCTTTTGAAGAGAATTAACAATCTCTCCTCAACTTTTTTTTTACTTTTCGACCTGATTGTAATATTGATCAGATGACACGTCAAACAGACAGTGCTCGTGCCAATTTTACACTCGCTTTTCCTCCATTTCTTGGGTCCAAATCAACTGCAAATGAGCGCTTTTAGCTTCCCGCTGTCCTGCAGGTAACCACGCTAGTGAATGCTGCTCTCTCGTTGGCTGTAGGTGATCGCGGATGTTATTTTCAGTCAGAATACATTCACAAGGCATGATTTGCTTCGCCGACAACTCCAGATATTTAGCATGCCAAATATCTCACGTGCATCGGCGACTCATCTGCGATTCTTTCATAACGCATCCTTGATAGTTCACACTGTGTGATTGTCCCTCACGTGCACGAGCATCGATTTGCCTGTAATTTTAGGCATTTGTCGTCGATTTCTCAAAACCTGTCGGCGAGTCAAAATCAGGGCTAAAAAATGCACATAAACTACGATGGAAAGACTTTGACCGCACAAATTACAGTATATGCATCAAAAAAGGTCATGTTATTTTGTTATAAGAGATCATGTGATGATAAAAATGTGTGTAAATGGACAAACCAGCAGGCTGAGCACATTGTAAAACATCGGAAATGTTGTTTTGGTCATTCTAAGATGCCATAACAGTTTCAGTATTAGTGTTGTTATATCATTAAAGACCTCCAGAATCAAGAGCGATCCTTCAAATGCCACCGCACATTCAATGCGTGTCAGGATTGCCTTCTGAGGTGCAAGTCATTTATTAAATGAAGAAAACACTCATGCAGCTTCTCCTACCACAGCAAATTCTGTTTTTACTGTTGATATTTGGCTCCAGTTAGTTAGGAAGTGACGATTTTGTTCGATTAGACTCATTGGATGGAAACGCTGCTTTATTCACATGTCTTTTATGTGATATTCCAGTTTTACGCATAATTTTAATTAGCATTTTTTGGATGGAAACATATCTATTGTCTTGCTGAAATGTCCACCCTGGTTTTATCTTCATCATCCTGCTAATGTAGATGTTGGACTGAAGCAGCTGATATTAATGTATAATGATGAAGGACAGAGGGTTGCTGAAGAACTACTGAGAGATTTCAGCTGCTGTCTTTCACTGCACTAGTATACCTTCCTTTCTTCATGTATTCAATTCTTTTTTTATTTTATTACACATAACTTCATTTGTAAACTAATTAATATTGTTTTCTTTGCATATATGGCTTTCTTTGGTTGTTTCCAACATCTGGTGAAAATTTCAAGTCAACATCACCTTTAGAAATATCTGAGAAAAAATGGGGACATGTTGAATACATATTTTCACCGCTGTAGTAGGCCCTTGGACAATTTATTAGAGAAGGAGGTGGACCTCAAAGTGAAACATTTTGAGAACCCCTTAGCTTAGGTCTTGCAATCATTTAGGTCTAGTTTCCACCAGGTACAACATGCATTTTCCTATCACAAGTGGTCAGCTGAGGCACATTACAAGCCATTTCCACATTTAAATGAGTCACTTGTGGCCACTTGTGTTCAGCTTTTGTTGAGACACTTTCCGCTTATTCCGTCATGCTCTACATCACTTTCATGGAAGTGCTCGGTGCGAAACACAAGTGCTATTGAAATGAACAAACTCATGTTACGCAGCTTATTAGTGAGCAAGAAAGCAAACAAATAAAAAGTATGTGAATAGCAATGCATTTTTTTATCATAATTCATATTATGGTTTTGTCAAATGCATTGAAAAACTGATTGAAGGACTTTCATTTTCCTTTCGCTTAGTCCCTTATTTATCAGGGGTCGCCACAGCAGAATGAACCGCCAACTATTCCGGCATATGTTTCCAGCAACTATCACAGCAGATGCCCTTCCAGCCACTCATTTACTCATTCACACATGCACATACTCATACAATACGGCCAATTTAGTTTATGCAATTCACTTATAGCGCATGTCTTTGAATTGTGGAGGAAAACGAAGCACCCAGAGGAAATTCACACGAACATGGGGAGAACATGCATACTCCACACAGAAATGCCAACTGGCCCAGCCAGGACTCAAAGCAGTGACATTCTTGCTGTGAGGTGACAGTGCTAACCACAGAGCCACCGTTAAAGGACATTTTAGACCCCATTTACACTAGTGTTCATTTTGACAGCACATTTTGATTCAGTTTTAATGTTAGTCTTTTGACTAAAATGATATTTTAGTTTTAGTCATAGTCTTCAGAATTCATTGCATTTTTAGTTGATTAAATTTAATATGGTTTTAGTCGACTAAATCGACAATTTCGCTGGCTAAAATCTAACCAGTTTAGTTTAATCAGAATACATTAAGCATATCTCTAAAATGTCTTATTATATACTTACATGCACTCTTATTAACAAGAATGATGTTTAGGTTTGAACAATGTAGGCACAGATTTAAAGGTTCAAGACACCCTGGAGTACCTTTTTTTTTATTTTAACAGATTTGTGTGTGTTGAGCATCTGTTAAGATAACGTTAGCATCTATCAGCTTTAATTGTGGGGAAAACTGTATAATTTTGAGCTTTTGTCAGCTAATTTTATCTTCTAGGTTTAAAATAATTTTAGAAGCGGGATCAAAATCGGTGACGAAGCACGAATCTGCTAGTGGAGTGATGACGCGTCAGTTTCTCATTATTATTCATAGCAGAGTTTTCTTATCTTATGAGAAGACCCTGCTCCTAAATTTTTCATAAAGAGCATGTGCCAAGCTGTGAGACCAAATGACTGTCCGCAGACTCAGTGTTCGGCACACAGTATGTTAGTCGTTCATGAAGTGTCATATGTGTTTGTTTCCATGATCAATGGCATATGTTGCTTGTTTTTCCCCCGCGATTCTGTCAGGGCAGATATAGCAACGCTGTTGGTTTGCAGCAAGAATTTTTGTGGGGAGAGCTGTACGAGAATTGGAGAATGGCGGACATTGTCTTTTATCAGTTGAGTTCGATACCATTCAGACACATAACCTGTATTCATGCTGCTGTGTTCTCCTAGATGTTTAAAATCCTCCAGATTACTGGCAGGGTTAATGGTTGAAATAGACAGGGCAAGGGACCTGCTGCACTGCTATCCACGGTGTCTGCATTCAGACCTGGGGATTGAGGAGGAGAGAAGTCCTCCTCATTTACAGTTTTATATAAACACGATTATCTTTATAATGATAGAAAAAATTGTGGTTTTGTTTCTATGAAACTACAAATAAAAAAATAGCAGGGCATTAAATTACTTGCCGTTTACTTCTTTGCATTTTAACTTTGTAAACTATGAAATCATGCTTCTCCTCACAGTTCATTTTGTGAGCCAACTGACAGTTGTTCGCTCCCCTCTTTTTCCCCTGCTCTGCCGGCCACACCCACTTCTCCCTGTGCTAGCAGCGCTCCATGCCTATCTCGGAGCATTTTTTGAAAAAGTTCTGAGGTAGACTTGAACCAAAAGAGGGGGGTTTCAAGGCCCTTTAATGGTTGTGGCCTAAATAAAAGACCTCACGAAATGCATTCTGTATAATAAAGCAGCTATATATAGCATTCTTTGTTCTTTCAAGCAGATAATATATTATAGTATGAATATTATTATGTTCTAGTAGATACAATTTATTTGCATAGATTTAATATAATTAATTCTGCTTTACTGAAGACGTTACTGAAGTTTATTATGCTGCTGTCAGTTTGTGCTCCGAAGTGCGTTTCAATTGTGCTTCAGACTTATTTATACATTCGCTTTTTTTTCTCCCACGTATTGACATTTTTGGACATTTAATGAAGCATGCAGCAAATGACTGCTTATGTCCTGCTGGGTAGATCAGTATAGGCTTTAGTATAAATTTGTGAATTTCACCTCACTGATACTCTGTTTTGATTGGATCTTGTAACCAATTGTCCCCCCATAAACATTTTGCATCTAGTTTTTGTCAGTGACAAAACTTTGTTGACCAATAATATGATGAAAATTATTAGTCTATGAAATGAACACTGATTTAGTAGGTAAGTTACGGTTTATTTATATAGCACCTTTCCCAGACATTGAGTCCCAAAGTGCTTTACAATAAGATAAAACAAGTAATAATAACACAAAGAAAACATGTTAAAACATATTAAAACAAGTTACAAATCCAAATACAGAAACACTAATACTGTTAATTAAAAACTTGACCAAGAAGATGAGTTTTTAAATGCCTTTTAAAAAGTTAAACTGATCCCAGAAATCTCAGTGCTGTAAGTAGAGAGTTCCAGGGCCGTGGGGCTACCACACAGAAGGCACGGTCACCTTTAGTCTTAAGACGAGTTAAGGGAATGACTAAAAGGTCTTTGCCAGAAGACCGGCGTAAAAGATCTTGAATATATAGGGGGACTTGACCATGCAAAGCTCTATATGTAATGATCAGAATCTTCAAATTTACTCTAAAATTAATTGGAAGCCAGTGAAGTGCCTTAAGCACAGGAGTAATGTGTGACCTCCTACTGGTGTTGGTTAAAAGCCTCGCCGCTGCATTCTGCACAACATGCAATTGATCCATAGAAGATTTGTTCAGACAAGTTAACAGAACATTACAATAATCCAATCATGAAGAGATGAAGGCATGGACAAGCATCTCCATCTCTTCCTTTGATACAATATCTCTGATTTTTTAGATGTTCCTCAGATGAAAAAAGCATGTACGAACAACAGACTTAACATGGCTATTAAAACACAGAGCTCGATCAAAGCTGACACCAAGGTTTCTAATATCACTGCAATTTGAAGATGACAACCCCCCAAAAACTTGCCTGATCATTAGGGCGATGCTATTTGGAGCAAAAATCAACATTTCTGTTTTATCAGGGTTCAGTTGCAGAAAATTATCTGCCATCCATTTGTTAATTCATCCGTCCATCATCCATCTGTCAATACATCTTTTCATCCATCCATCCATCAATCCATCTGTCCATCAATTCATCCATCCATCCATCAATTTGTCTATTCATTCATCCATTTATCTATCTGTCATCGATCTGTCAATCCATCTATCCATCCATCCACCAGTCATTCATCCATCCATCATTCTACCTATTCATCCATCCCTCCATCCATGAATCCATCCAGCCATCCACCCTTCACCCATCCATCTGTCAATCTATTTAACCATCCATCCATTCATCAGTTAATAGATCTATCTATCCTTCCACCAGTCATTCATTCATTCATCTGTCATTCCTTCTATTAATTCATCCATCCATTCATTTTACATCCATTCCTCTATCTATCCATCCATCTATACAGCCACAAGTCATTAATCTACCCATCTGTCATTCCATCTATTAATCCATCTATCCATTCATTATCCATATATTCATCCATCCATCCATCCATCCATCCACCCTTCACCCATTCATCTGTCAATCTATAAATTCAGCCATCCATCCATCATCCATCTGTCAAACTATCCACCAGTCATTCATCCATCCATCTGTCATTCCATCTGTTAATCCATCCATTCATTATCCACCTATTCATCCCTCCATCTATACATCCATCCATCCACCCTTCACCCATTTATCTGTCAATCTATCAATTCATCCATTCATCCATCAACAATCTGTCAATCCATCTATCTATCCATCCACCAGTCATTCATCTATCCATTTGTCATTCCATCTATTAATCCATCCATCCATTCGTTATCCACCTATCCATCCCTCCATCCATCTGTCAATCTATCAATTCATCAATCCATCCATCGTTCATCTGTCAATCCATCTATCCATCAGTCATTCTATCTATTAATCCATCCATCCATTTGTTATCCATCCATCCATCCATCCATCCATTCATCCATCATCCATTCATACATTCATCCATCTATTCATCCATCCATCCATCCCTGCACCTGTCAATCCATCTATTCATCCATCTGTCAATCCATCCGTCCATCTGTCAATCCATCTATTCATTCATCCATCCATCTATTCATCCATCCATCCCTCACTCCTTCTAAAATAATTGTTAATGAAATTAACCTTGATTTACCGCTGTAAAGAGTCGTCTGCTTGTGATCAAATATACATCAACATTTCAGCTGTAAATTAGACTTTGTCAACCTCAGACATCTGAAACGGCATGAGATCTGCTTTTTGCCCAATACAGGAGAGAAAGACTGAGTTATGACTCATGATCATAACATCCCTAACTGTATGTGACAGGGTTTATTTTAGCTTCATTTCTGAAAACCCTCCCCTTTACTTCTCCTCCATGCTCTTTGCCCTGATAGCTCACCTGCCTATTAAGATCTTATCATCGCTGTCACAAGGGCTTAAACCTTCCTCGTCTACATTACCACAGTAAGCCAAGGGCTGTTTAGCACACATCATCAAACCCGAAGATTTCACGCCTGACTGACTCACCTTGCCCCAGTGACTGAAACAGTCAATGGAGCCACACACAGAACAACAGCTCACACAAGAAGACGTCTGCGAAACATGTCTGCGACAACTCTGACATGCACATTCTTTGGCAGGCGACGGCGCATAAAGATACGCTGAAGCTGCTTTTTAGATGTTAAAATCATAGCAAGGAACAGTTGCTTTTTTCCCACTTTCTCAAAAATGATATGGTAAAAAATAAAAAATCCTGGCCAAAATATATTTTCAGTGTATGTTAACAATACTGTACGTTGTGTCTGTGTTGCTTGGAAAAAAAAATATATATATATATATATATATATATAAATATATATATATATATTTTTTTTTTTTAATCGAAAATATATTTCATTTTGACCTATATTTCTAAATGAGATATTTCTAAAAATAAATAAATAAATAAATAAATAAATAATAAAAAAATAATAATAATAATAATAAATTGAAATATACAAATGTACAAAAAATAAAGAAATAAAGTATATATATTTGAAAATGCATCCTACTAAACATATTCCCTATAATAATTAGTAATACTTTAAATAAAATTACATTTAGACTGAAAATAAATAAATAAATAAAAATCTCACTTTACAAGAGTCATGTTTTCTTCACAAGCACAGGGATAGTTCACCCAAAAACAGAAATTGTCATTATTTACTAACCCTTTACTTTTTTAAAACCTTTATGAGTTTCTTTCTTCTGCTGAACGCAAACAAACCTTATATATATATATGTATATTATAGGTGGGCATAGATATTTTTTTATCTAGAATAATCTCAGTGTAATTTTGGAATTAATCGAGATTAATCTAGATTAAAATGGCTCATTTGAATTCTGCTGAAGGCATTCAGAATATGTGTGCTACCCAAATAATGACTAAAAGTAAGTCTTTGAGAACGGGTTTTTCAAGCCAGGTGGCGCATTAGACCAGGACCTCATCTCCTGTTTTCAAAATGCATTACAAACTGCTTGAGAAAATGTTGATATGGTGCTGAAAATAAATTATGTTCAATAAGATGTACTTGTGTTTACTAACTGTTTATTCAGTTAAACATGAATTTTGAACTGTAGGCCTACAGGGATTTTTGATTACCTTAATCCGACTAAAGTCATAACTGAACTGAACAGAAATGGAATTAAGATGTGGAGTATGCATATATTATTATTAAAATAAACACCACAATCACAGTATTACCATCATGTAGGACTTTTCACCATATTTTCTGACAAGTTCCACACACGCGGCTGCCAGTTAAGGACACGCAATGTGAAATGCTAAAGTTTTTTTTCTTTTCATTTGGCATGCATTATTAAATTCCATAACACTCTCACCAGTCCTTACTCCTTATTTGTGTCTAATACCCCAGTTTGTCACAGGGGCATGAATGAAATGTTCATGAGTGAAAGCGAATATGCCGAACTCTTACATGAAAGCACTTCACGTAAACGCCTTAATTGTATTATTATCATCTATTAAGGCAAATAACTAGATTACAGATGTCCATGTAAATGTAGTCAGTAGTGTCTTCGAAGTAAGTGAGAGATCCAGAAGGGCATCCTGCTGATTTGATTCAGACACGTTTGATGTGGTAATTTTACAATGGAAACACACACAGGTTCGAAGACTCATTCTCGCCACCTACAGTGCAATTCGGCCAGGTATACATCCGCACTAAAATATCAAGGTGAAAGCCATCATAGCTTGTGTAGAATAGACCCAGCTCCCAACCCAACTTTGAGAATAGATTAACTGTAATCCATCAATACATCCAAAAATCTGCCATCAGTCCATACATCCATCCATTTGCCATCCATCTGTATGTTGTCCATCAGTCCATCCATTCATTTCCCCATCTATCTGTCCATCAGTC
>CAIGQZ010032222.1:967570-978112 GCA_903798205.1 Danio tinwini | reverse complement strand
CAACAACAACAACACCAACTACTACTACTGCTGTTACTATTACTACAATTACTATTACTACTAGTACTACTACTATTACTAGTACTACTACAACTATCAGGGCTTAATTTGTGCCAGAACAAGCCAGATCCAGATCCGGCACCTCATTTTACTGATCCCCCTCCTCACACGCACCAACCCTTAAATTTCATCGTCAACACCTCTCCCTTCTCTGGTAACATGCCGGATCTGTTACCCCAATCTGTTCCGGGACCTCTCAATTTACAAATTAAGCACTGACTACTACTATTACTACTACTATTATTACTACTACTACTACTACTTATACTACTGCTACTATTACTACTGATAATATAAAATCTGTCCATAGTATACATGTGCAGGTAACACTTTTCTGTCCTTAATCTTTTGGTGTAACAACTATTAAACTCATTACTGCTTTCACTAACTAGCTCATATGTGATGACCCCATCTCATCAGTATGTTAAGGCTAATGGCCAGAGTCTGTACATGATACCAGAATTTTCAGAGAGTTTTCATTATGACGCATATTCCAACAGGATACTTTTTTTTACACAATGTTTGTTTTACTATATTTGTATTACTACATTGGTTACTTGCTGGAGGACAGAGGATCAATTTTTTACTGCCTTATATGATGACATCCTACCCTGCACTCAGCCTGACCCAGAGGAACCCTCAGTGATCCAAGCAGACCCAAGAGATGTTCTAAGAGACATGCTTTGTCAAAAATATGCTTAATTAAATAGTTTGGACTAAAACACTGTTCATTTCTTTGTTACCTGAAATAAAATTAAAGATTTTTTTACATTGCTTTATACACACAACTTTCAACATGTAACATATTTTTCCTATACATTTTCACCTTAAGGTGATGCCCATGTGACTTTATTTGACTCTGTTTGTCTTTGTAATTTAATAAACTACACTGTAAAACTACAGCTGGGATGCGGGGAAAAAAGTTAAATAACAGCTGTTTAATTACAGAAATGTACTGTAAAATAACAGAGGTTGAAATTCAAATTTAAGGAAATGTCTGTAATTTAATGTCCATTATTTTACAGAAAATTTCTGTAATTTCATGAGTGTTATTTTACAGGGTTTTTTCCAGCAATCCAGCTGCCGCTGCCTTTCATTTCTTATTTATTTATTATCTTACATTTCTTTCCTTCGTTGATGCAGATGTGTATTGCATTTTTTTATAATTATTTATATTTAAAATCCTTAATTCCTCGTACACCAGCATTAAAACCTCCAACTCCTCCTCTGTAAAGTGCGTTGGACTTTTTTTCTCACCGTGACTTTCTATGGTGACTCGTGAATAATGTGATCTACTGAAAATGCTTTTAGGTATGCGCTGTGCGCATGCATTAACCTGTGGTATTCAGGAGGTTGATTTAACTAATTCTTAACAGCAGTTTTGGAACCGACATACAGTAGGCAGTTTTGGGTTAATCAACTGAGAGTTCAGAGTTTAGCAGATAGTAAGTTAACCCAGCTTTCTGGAATACTCCCCTGATAAATAAGGGACTAAGCTGAGGGAAGAATGAATTAATAAATTAATTATTATTATTATTATTTAAAAAAAAAGGGGGCTGCACGATGGTGCAGTGGGTAGCACGTTCGCCTCACAGCAAGAAGGATGCTGGTTTAAGCCTTGGCTGGGTCAGTTGGCATTTCTGTGTGGAGTTTGCATGTTCTCCCCGTGATTGCATAGGTTTTCTCTGGGTGCTCCGGTTTCCCCCACAAGTCTGAATTGGGTAGGGTAAATTGTCCATAGTGTATGTGTGTGAATGAGTGTGTAAGGATGTTTCCCAATGATCGGTTGCAGCTGGAGCGTTGCAGCATAAAATATATGCTGGATAAGTTGGCGGTTCATTCCACTGTGGCAACCCCAGGTTAATAAAGGGACTAAGCCAAAAAGAAAATGAATGAATGAATGATTTAAAAAAAATTGCAACAAAACATTTAATTGTGTGATGCTGAAAATGCTTGTGCTGCATATGTATTTGAGAAAAAAAACATTTCAGGATTCTTTGATTATTGGTGCATTTATTTAAAATAAAAATCGTTTTTATTGAAAAAAGTTTTTCTTTAAAGTATAAAAAAATATAAAAATAAACATATTAGATTCTATTTATGCCCCAGTACTTATCTATATCTAATTTATTGCTTATTATGATTATAATTTTTTATTAAAATTGCAACAACAATTAGTTTCTTCACGTTGAAAATACTTGTGCTGCTGAGAAAACTGTGGTTGTTTTCAGGATTATTTGATAAAAGGTTTAAAGAACTGCATTTATTAAAGGAGACCTATTATGCAGAAATCACTTTTATAAGGGGTTTAAACACAGTTGTGTGGCAAAAGTCTGTGAATATAGCCATCTTCTAATAGTGAACACATCTATTAATCTTGTTTATTATAACCACACTTCATAAAAACAGTCTGCAGAAACACTTTGTCTGTAATTATCAATTAATGTAAAAAATATATTTCTCTTCAGGGAGTATTTGTGAGTTTTTACTTCTGAAACTGAGATGTTGTATTTGTTTAAATGTTTGTTTGATATTATGATGTTGTCACTGTTTGTTATTTTGGAATACTACGATAATAAGATTTTTAAGCTTTATTTTTTATGGTAGCACTTATGGTAGTACTTTAAGTACCAATCCTCACTATTAACTACAGGCTTATACCTGCCTATTACTAAGATATTAACTGTTTATTAGTACTTATAAAGCACATATTCTGCATGATCTTAAGCTACATCCCTAATACTACATTAACAACTATAAAAAGCAGCAAATTAGGTATTTAATAAACTAAAAGTTGTTTTCAGGATTATTTGATAAAAGGTTAAAAGAACAGCATTTATTTAAAGGAGACCTATTATGCAGAAATCACTTTTATAAGGGGCAGTACAGTTTAAGCACAGTTGTATGGCAAAAGTATTTAAATATAGTCAGCTTCTAATAGTGAACACATCTATTAATCTTGCTTATTATAACCACGCTTCATAAAAACAGTCTGCAGAAACACTTTGTGCATGCCATGGGCAAAAACCCGCCCATTAGTGACCATCTCTCCCTCATTAGAAGAGAACGTTAGTCTTGTTTTTGAATTTGCCACTATGCTGCCACACAGGCATTTGTAGCTCCGCCCTCCACAACCTTATTTGAATTTAAAGCGACAGTCACCAAAATGGCACAATTTGGATCAAAGCCTAAAAGGGTCAGTTTCAAAAATATATAAAACAATATTTGTGTGGTATTTTGAGCAGAAACTTCACATACACACTGCAGAGACATCAGAGACGTATTTTACATCTTGTAAAAAAAAAAGCATAATAGGTCCTCTTTAAAACTAAATTATTAAGATTTTTAATTATATTTTTGCACCAGTACTTATCCTGATTATCCTCACTTTATATCATAGTGCTCCTGTCTTTCTGACCTGTGCAATGCCTTTTTGAAAACACCAGGGCATTTTGTGCATTAACTTTAGCGGAACTGTCATCTATAATAGGCAATTTCTGTGATCGTCATGGTGTGTTGTCACGCTTGTCACTGGAGAGGGGGATGCGATAGTGAAGAGTGCTGTAGGGATGGAGAAATCATTTCTTTTCCACACTGAATCAAGACTGTGTTTCCCCCTCACCGGTGATCTGCATCCACTGATAGGTCACTTGATTTAATAGACAATGCTCATAACGTCAATGGAGTGAACGTGACTGTCGGTTCATAGTCTGTGTTTATTGATTTAATACGTTAAAGGAACACTCCACTTTTTTTTGTAAATAGGCTACAAAAAATAGGCTAGAATTTTACCATTTTTAAATCCATTCAACCAAGCTCTGGGTCTGGTAGGAGCACTTTTAGCTCAGCATAAATCATTGAGTTTTTATAAATTTCTTGTTTAAAGTTTAAATTTAAAGTTTGATCTTTTGTAGCTACATTGTGTACAAAGATAAAAAAAAGTATATCTTTGAGGTTAATGTGACTAGTTAATATTGTGCCTGCTATATCTTTGATTATTCCTCTGGAAAGAGAATATAGTCACTAGCCAATCAGCCTAAAATAGCTACTTTTCATTTTCTGTCGATCATTGTACACAATTTATCTAGCTTTAATTAGAAAAATTATGAAATGATTAGATTTTTTTTTTTTGCAAGATGCTAATGGTCTAATCCAATTCAATAACTTATGCTAAGCTTATGCAAAACATCTATGGAGTAGCTTCACAACAACTCGGTGAATGTCCTGGAGTGGCTAAGCCAGAGCCCAGACCTAAATTCTATTGAACATTTCTGGAGAGATCTGAAAATGGCTGTACACCATCGCTTTCCATCCAACCTGATAGATCTTGAGAGGTACTGCAAAGAGGAATGGGCAAAAATTCCCAAAGACAGGTGTGCCAAGCTTGTGGCATCATATTCAAAAAGGCTTGAGGCCGTAATTGCTGCCAAAGGTACATCAACAAAGTATTGAGCAAAGGCAGTAAATACTTCTGTACATGTGATTTCTCAGGTTTTTAATTTTTTTATAAATTTCCAACAATTTCAAAAAATCTTTTTTCACATTGTCATTATGAAGTATTGTGTGTAGGAATTTGAGGAAAACAAATGAAATGTAATCCATTGTGAAATAATGCTGTAACATAAAACAATGTGGAAAAAGTGAAGCGCTATCAATGCTTTCCGGATGCACTGTATGTTATATCTGGTACATGGAAATGTGTATGTACATGTTCAAATGTAATAAAAATAAATTAGGAAAAAAACCAAAACTTTAACTAAACATTTTTGCATTAAAATTTTATTAATTTAGCCAAACAAACATTTTTTTCTATTGAACTGTATGCACTTGATTATGCATTATTAGTATTCTCTCTGTGATTTTCATGTGCAAAATATTTAATTAGCGTCAGTCAAAGATCTTTCATGAACGTTCAGGTTTGGTGGGAATGAAATGGTCCACATGTTCAGAACCGCTGTAGTGTCTTTGCTGATAAAGCCATACTCTTATTCTCAAGTGTCAGACACTGATTTGGAAGAGGTCTATCACTGACAGACAAAAAGCTATTTCAGCCTGAATGAATCCCAGACCAAAAGAAAAATGAATTCACTCTACCATAAGGATTCAATATATTACTGTTCAAAAGTTTGCCGATTGTACACATTTTTTTACCCCACAAAGCTGAAATAAAGAAATACAGTAAATACACTGCAAAAAAAGTATGGGTTCCACACAATCCCTTTATCTCATCTCAACTGAAATCAATTAAGTTAACTTAATGGTTTTTACAATTCAAGTTTTTACAATTTATGTTCAAGTTGACTGAACATAAAACAATTAAGTTGTCTCCAAAAAACTTCAGGAACTGTGTTGGTTCAGCTCTTTTAAATAAGCAGTTTTAGCAAGCAGCAAAAATATTTTTGAGTGGACATTTTTACATAAAAAAAATATATATATTTCAAATAAATGCTGATTATTTTTTTACAAAAATATTAAGACCATTTTATTGAATAAATATAAAGAGTTTGGTTCCAATATGCTATACATTTATTTAATTGGAGTAAAAAAAAGTTAGTAAATGAAACAAAATGGCAAGATGAAAAACATTTTCTGTTTCAAACTTTCATAAACAATGTAAAAAGGCTGAGTTCCACACAATTTATATCATGTTGTCCCAACACAAATGTAAGTTAACTTAATAATTTTTACTAACTGGAGTGGATTGAATATAAAACAATTTAGTTGTCTCCTAAAAAAACTAAGAATTATTGTTTCAACTCATTTTAAATAAGTCATCTTCTACAATATTCTAATGATTTCTGCCATAAAAGAGAAATCAATCCCTTTGACCCATACAATGGGTATGACGAAAATATACCTAAACCATTTCAAGAATCAGATGCTTTGTTTCCAGTGAGGACTTAGAAAAACTTGATCATGCTTTTATTAGCAGCAGGGTGGATTACTGTAATGGACACCTCACTGGTCATTGCAAAAAGACGTCAGACAGTTGCAGCTTATTCAGAATGCTGCGGCCAGGATTCTGACCAGAACCAGAAAATCAGAGCACATCACACCTGTCCTCAGGTTTTTACACTGGCTCCCAGTTACATTCCGAATAGATTTTAAAGTATTATTACTTGTCTATAAATCACTAAATGGCCTAGGACCTCAAAACATTACAGATATGCTCACTGAATACAAACCTAACAGATCACTCAGATCCTTAGGATCAAGTAAATTAGAAATTCCAAGAGTTCAGTCAAAGCAGGGTGAATCCACCTTCAACTACTATGCCCCACGCTGCTGGGATCAGCTTCCAGAAATGATCAGATGTGCTCCAACATTAGGCACATTCAAATCCAGACTGAAAACACATCTGTTTAGCTGTGCCTTTACTGAATGAGCACTGTGCTACGTCTGACAGATCGCACTATTGTATCTTTAATTTATTTTTCATTCCTTTAAAACCTGTTTTAACACATTTTAATCGGTTTTATCTGTTTTTATTGTTTGTTGTTTTTATTTCTTATACTTGTTACTTCTTTTATTCTTGTTTTTTAAAAGCATTTGCAATTACCATTGTGTATGAAATGTGCTATATAAATAAACTGGCCTTGCCTAAAACATAAGACATATTTTTTTTTGTGGTATGGGTCGCATATATCAAAATACAGTCATTCTGTTTCAAAATTAGATATTTTTGATATCGCGGGCATTGTATTATACTTTTTTTTGTTAATGAATACATAATCTCAACATATACACATAAATACATAAATAGTATGCTCTTAGAAATAGCTGATTACAAAAAGCGTAAAGGTTGAGAAAATAAGTTTTAGGTATTGTAGAGTACTACAGAAAATGGAAGAGAGGGGAAAAAAGAAAAATACATAGCCTCTTAGAGCTTACTTAATGCATGTCCTGCTTTAATTAATGACTGCAAAATTAGTCAGCACCCGAAAGGCCGATGTTTAGATGAGCGTTCCCTTCTAAAAGGCTTCTGTTCTCATGTCACAGCTTTTGTAACTTAATCTGTCTTAGTGCTGCTTTTCTGCTCCAGTGGGAACAAATGCAGCCAATTTTTACTCATTGAGCATGATAATTAGCAACAATTGTAAAAGTAATTTCCCAGATTAGGCAACCTCAACAGAGCAAAGCGTGCCTATTAGCTTGAAGCTGGGGCACACTGTATGATTCTTGCCACGATTTTGACGTCCAAGACTAAATTTGCAGGTCACATAGTGTGACATGCTCACCAATGGCTGATTAATTGCCTTTGTGCTGAAACTTGTACAATCGGAGAAGCAATGATCGTAAAGGACAGTAAGAAGCACACTGTGTGCACCCGGTTAAAATTGAAAAAAAGGCACATGGTGACTTTTCTTGAAAAAAGCATTCACTAATTTAACAGTTAAGGCATTTCGACCAATGGATCACCATTAAGAGGACAACTTGTGTTTAGTTAATTAAAGAATGTGTGTTACATTAGATCAGTAAGACATTTCCAGTGTTAAAATGGTCCTATCATCCTATTTAAGGGGCAGTTCACTCACAAATTTAAATTTATTCACCCTCAAGAGGTGTCAAACTTTTATAAGACAAACACAAAAACACAAAAGAAGATGTTTTGAAAAATGTTTGAACGTTGTAACCATTGACTTTAATAGTAGGCAAAACAAATAATATGGATGTCAATGGTTACATGTTTCCAACATTGTCACTCAAATGATCTTCTTTTGTGTTCAACAAAAAAAAGAAACAAGTTTTAAACAAGTAAATGTGACTAAATGATGGCAGAATTTTCAGTTTTTGGTGAACTATCCCTTTTCATGGTTTCCAAACAGTAGCTTTTTAAGCATGCAAGTTCTAAAAACACCTTTGCTGTTTTAAATACATTGATTTAAATCATATCAATCTATTTCTCTCAGAGCTTTTAAATGATTTCTATGAAGATTTTTTTCTACTTAACAGTAGCTTGCAATTCATACAGTATAGGGGGGTTCTAGTACTTCCAAAGTAATAAAAAAAATACTATGGAAGTTAATGGGTGCCAGCAACCAGCATTTTTCAAAATATCTTCTTTTGCATTCATCATAAGAAAGAAACAGGTTTTAGCACTATAGGTTGAGTAAATGATGGCAGAAATGTCATTCTTGGGTGAACTATTCTTTAAATTATACAGATTTTAGTAGTAAAAATGTGTACAAACCCTGAGGAATGAGTACACTGCATAGAAATGTTCTGTGGGTCATTATTTGAGCGTACTTTGCTTCTCTGGTGAGCATGTGTGGTTCATGCATAAGTATGTGTGGACATGAGCAGAATTTGTGCAATATTGAGCTATTTTGAACTTTGACCGCAATGTGCGCACAAGCTATAGTCAACAGTGCACTTTGCAGCTCTTATTTTTATAGACATACCTGTTTAAAGTGTTTTGTTTAAACGCACCAAAAATAATTGCCTATATTTACTGAGAAATTTATAAAAATATTTTAAAATGTACTTATTTATGCTGAGCACTATATATTTATAAGTTTTGACATGAATGTTTTTATTATTAGGGGAAAACAAAATGCTAAACTATATACATAGCCCTGTGTAAAAAAAAGTGTTTGAAACCATGAATTCTACTGCAGACCAGAATATCCATAATGTGGCCGTGTGTTAGTGACCTCAAGTTGAAACTTGGGTTCTGCAGCAGGAAAATAATCCAATGCACACCTGCAAGTCTACTTCTGAATGACTGTAGAAAAACAAAATGAAGACTTTGGAGTGGCCTAGTCAAAGTCCTGACCTGAATCCAATTCAGATGCTGTGGCATGACCCTAAAAAATGTGGTTTATTCTCAAAAACTCTCTAATGGGGCTGAATTACAGCAATTCTGTAAAGATGAGCGGGTCAAAATTCCTCCACAGTGCTGTAACAGACTCATTGCAAGTTAACAAAAATCGTTGAAGTTGTTGCTACTAAGGCTGGCCTAACGAGTTATTACTGTAGTTTTAGGGGGCAAAAACTTTTTCACGCAGAACTCTGTAGTTTTGTATTTTGTTTTTCCTTAATAATTAAAACCTTCATTTCTAATTTGCATGATGTGCTATTTTTGACTATTATTGTATAATGTTTGATGATTTGAAACAAGCAACACTTTTTTTACACTACTATACGTACAATATTTAATATGTGGCACTGTGGAGGAATTTTGGCCCACTCATCTTTACAGGACTGTTGTAATTCAGTCATATGGAGGGTTTTTAAGCATGAACTGCTTTTTTAAGGTAATGCCACAGCATCTCAATTAGATTCAGGTCAGGACTTTGACTAGGTCACTCCAAAGCCTTAATTTTAATTAATATATTAAATATAAATGTCAGTAACACTTTAATATAATGGTCAATTTGTCCATCATAGTTCAACATTAACATAGTTCAGCACAACTTTGATTTTAATAATGCATTAGTTCATGTTGAACTATGATTGGTAAATGCTTTACTTAGTTAATGTTAGTAAATACATTACCTAACATTAACTAGAGGACCACTATTCTAAAATGTTATCTAAATTTCTACAAGCTAGTCACCAGTGCGATTCGCAGAACTTGCAGTTTGGTTGGCGCATCAACAAAGCGTCATTGCTAAAGCTAACAGTTCTAGCAGTTTGGTCCTAGAAGTTCAGATTCATCATGAACTATCACCGTTGTGCCTTTGAGGAAAGCATCAACTGCATTGCTCCAAAGAGACTTGTGGTGTCATAAAAATAAAAACCACTGCAGGTTGCTTTGGATTAAAGCATCTGCACACAACGACAATAAATCTGTCATTATTTTGGTCACCGGGGTTAAATTGCTTCTCTTCCAGACAGGATCTTTTGCACAATTTATGGCACGATTGTGATAATATTGAATCGTGGGATCCTTGGCAACTCCCAAACCAAACATTTCCCTTTTTTCTATTATTATAATTTTATTTCCAGCATATTTAGGGTCGAAAGCATGCGAACAGTCACGTATTTGAGACATTAGTCAAAGACACAGTCATCCATCCAGTTGATCTGCTAGAGAAACACTTGTAGCCTTTCACTGTACGTCTGAAAAACAGCGTCTGCCATGTTCTGATCCTCACAGAGCGTCATGTTCACTGTAGATGAGTGGGCGAATGCAAATCAGTCGTATTTCCAGCGCTCCGCTGTTTGTTAAGCTGCACAGAAATCACTGCGCTCTCAGAATCGCACACCCTGAAAATAGTCTATAATCGTTTTAATCCCAGATGTAGGAGGAAGTCGCTGCTTCTTTTTCTTTAAAGATCACAATTTGCTTTTGAGAAATGTCAGCACACACCGCATGTTTGAGAACATGAAGCACTCATCTTCCTCTCATGTTGATCAAACAAGAGGAATATTCCTGGTGTCAGTTTTCTTTTTTTCTTACCTTTTGCCCTTGGCCTTTAACAATGCGAATGCTAACAAGACAGAACTGTGAAATGCTACTCGTGAATTATAAATAAA
>CAIGQZ010032222.1:942806-953386 GCA_903798205.1 Danio tinwini | reverse complement strand
TGTGTGTGTGTGTGTTTTGTTTTTTTGAGACTGACCCTATTTTTCTTCATACAACAGTTCTGACAATTAAAAATTGTCACTTGCATGACGCCAGTTTAATCTGCAGACTGCTGCAGTAGGTGTTTCTTTGAAAAGAAGCTGTTGCACAATTTCAAGCATGTCCTTTGAGCCGTGACATGCTGACTTTTCAGGAATCCATTAGATGACTGACTCACACCATCTCTTCTGCTTTACAATTGAGTTGTGCTGCCTTTACTTCCTTCCTCAACCCAAGAGGAGTTCGTTTCTGAACTACCTGAACTGCATCTCAGTCAGAGGTTAGAATAATGTTTTGCTTTACCTATATCCAAGATCCAAGAAGAATGATCTCTCCGGCTTCTCATCCACACATGGTGACTAGGCAAAAACATTTGGGATATATTTGAAAGCATCTATTTTTCAAAGATCGTTTCTGTATCTTCATCTAAGGCCCAATCCCAATTATATTTTTGTACTGTTAAGTTATTAAGATATGTTTAAGTTATTAAGATATTAAATGGATGAAACGTAACAATCAGTGAGTCTGTTTCGCCGCTGGATGAAAAATGAGAATACAACAACTGCGTGGTAAATGAACAAAAAGTAAGTATTTATTAAACAGAATGTTAAACAATGACTATAGGAAATTAGATGTAAATGTACTTTTAAATAACTGAATTAAACAAAACAGGAGTATTGCCAAAACAAAGAAAAAATTAGAGAGAAAAAAACAACTAAACCCCAACCCACTAGACTAACTGAACAAAGAAAAATGCAGAAACAAAACCGTAATCTTCAACACGCTGCTTAACTAAACTTCATAACTGCACAAAAACAGAATTACACATGTGGCAACAATTCCATAATCTAACTAACAGAAAAAACACTAACTGCTCAAGATTACTGAATCTCTCATAAAGTACACACTGTTAGCCATTAGCAAAACAAGATCTGATATAATCCAATTTTCATAAAGTTCAACTTCTCAATAGATATTAAACTGAGCTGCACGAGCTTAACTAATAAATCAATCACTCGAAAAAAATACACACAGCAGCAGCAACAACAACAATTTAACTCAACAAACACAAGGGAACAGGCCGGCCGACACAAGGTGAGAAGTTTGGTTGAGAGCAGTGGTGTAGTCCTAAAAAAAAAAGTGGTGTACTATTACCCACCCAACACAAATTTTAAAAGTAGGCAAAGAAACACAGAAACTATATATATATATATTTTTTTCTTTTTTTTTTATTAACAAAAGTTACCTGTAACTATTGAAAGAAAAAACTCATACTAAGGAAGTTAATGGTTACAGGTGTCCAGCTTTCTTCAAAATATCTTCTTTTGTGTTAAACAAAATTAAAAAAAAAAACGACAAACCGGTTCGGAACAAGTAAAGGTTGAGTAAAGGATGACAATTTTACTTTTTTTGAATGAACTATCCATTAAAAAAGGAAAAATATTTAAACAAATTGGTTCATTTTAAAGCGAGATGCTAATAGCCTAATCCTATTCAATGATTTATGCTTAGCTAATAAATATTATAATATATATATTTATCAGGAAAATAAAATGTTTATTTCTTCAAAAACTCAAATACTAGCCTATACTCAAGTATTTTTTCCATGTTTTAAGTAGAACTACCACTTTTTTCAAAATGGCATAAACATAAACACTGTAATGTGTTTTATAATCATAGTTAATTGATAATAAATGTTCGTTAAGAGTTGCATTTTTGTTGGAGGAACAGCTGTGATGATGAGGGGAGCGCCGAGGAAACAGTAGATGGGGAAACCCTGATTGGTAAATGTGATACAAGTGTTTCTATAGCAAAGAACTGCAAATATGCAGATATTAGAACAATCTATAAACACACCTTCTGCTCTCACTCTGCAAAGCTGTGGTTTGCTGATTAAACGAAAAACAAGTTGAAAACGGAGGAGCGGAAGTCTGCCGCCGTTTTCATATCAAATTTAAAGAGGACTGAGGTGATCATTTAGTAGTGTATAGTTCATGAGCAAATCACAAAACATTTAGAGGCACTGAATAGAAATATAGGGGGCTAAAGCGATGCCCATGCTTTTTAAAAATAATTTTACCTCAGTGTTTCAGCGGGACATCATTTAGTTGACTTGTCGTCGTTATCGAAAAACTCCCGAAATTTTCTCCTAGCTGCTGTGGTCGTCAGGGGGCGGGGAATGGCGCAAATTAAACAAAAATGCACTGATTGCAACAAATAAGATGCAAGTAAAAAAAAAAATTAGTAAACAGTTATAAGAGACGCGAATACACGTAAATTAGGGAAGTCTGATCAGAAAAACAAGTGACTATACCGAGGGTATACGCAATTATTGATCCTTAGAAGTCGTAATACCCAAACAGCTCATGGAAAAAAGTAGGCATACTGAGTATACGTGCGTATAGCCCCGACTACATCACTGGTTGTGAGCCAAGCTCTCCTCAAGAACAGCGCAAGTGCACGGCTTTTATACCCGTCGAACGAGCTCCCAATTGTTGCGTCGATTGCGTCATTATGATTGACAGCTGGTTTCAACCAATGGTCGCACACCTAAAACAGGACAGAAAAGACACGGAAGAGAGAGAAGAGAAAGCAAAACAGAAAACAACCTACAAAACACCACAAAACATACAGGAAACGTAACAGTACCCCTTCACCTTGGCCCTTGAAACAGAAGGGGAAGTGCTCCAAAATTTACCCCTAAGAAATGGGACAGCACTACAGCACCTGCACACATCATCATGCGTCATCTCTTGCTTCGTATGAGATTAGACGATGACGACTGCTGTAGTTATTTCGGTTACATTATTTTGGGTATTTATCTTCAGGAAATTACTAAATGCATATATCATGTTACCGTAACAATCTAATGTCTAATTAGTTATAATAAGATTATAACTGCACTGTGCATTTACACCGTGGCAAAATTCATCTATGTAAGCACACAAAAACAACATCAGCATTATAACAGACACTGTAAAAAGGGCATTCCCAGCCTCTAGACCAGGGGTCACCAATCTCGGTGCTGGAGGGCTGGTGTCCCTGCAGGGTTTAGCTCCAACTCTCCTCAACACACCTGCCTGGATGTTTTAAGTATACCTAGTAAGACCTTGATTAGCTCGTTCAGGTGTGTTTGATTAGGGTTGGAGCTAAAATCTGCAGGACACCGGCCCTCCAGGAACAAGTTTGGTGACCCCTGCTCTAGACTTTTCTGACAGGGTATTCGAGTGTCATTGAGTGACAGAATGTTGTGGGACTGCTATACAGGAGTTATTATTATGCATTATAGATAGATAGCAAAATTTAGCAGGGTTTTTTTTAGCCATTTTTTAAAGCATGATAGTAAAACACAAACGCTGTTATAAATGTATTTAAACATATGCTTGTTTGTTGAAAAAAAAATCATAATAATGACAAATAATACTACTTTGTGCATCTCTGTACTTCCGTGTGCAGCCATGCTGTCATTGTATCTGGTGTAATCTGGGAAATTTTCATACCCCTTGGTTTCGAGTGTGGTCCAAAAAAATCTCCTTAGCCCTACGTCTTCAAGCTAAAGAGAATTGGGACACCCCTACTCCTAAAAGTAAACGTGCTACACGAAGGTTAGGGGTTAGGGGACGAGCTAAGGGGTATTAGAATTGGGCCTAAATGTTTTAAAATGTTAAAAACATAATTTTCCCTTTTTATGTATATAAAAATATACATATACATATTTATGGATTATGTTTACTTAAAAAAAAAAAATAATAAATTGCAGACAGCCCAAAATAGATTGTGTAGAAATGTTATGAAAGCACCTCCACTGACACATTTGCATAATGTACATTATAGTGAAAGTAATTTCTTTTTATAAAAAAAAGGTTAACTTTTTGGAAATTAGTGATGGTACCAAAATATTTTCTTGACTAGCATGTTTTGGTTACTGTCATTCAACTAGAACGAGTTGCAGGGACATCTATTCTTGTAGATTTAAGAGTGTATATACATATATAGACACACACAGTTGAAGTCAGAATTATTAGCCCCTGTTGATTTTTTAATTATTCTTTTTATAATATTTCCCAAATGGTGTTTAACAGAGCAAGGAAATTATCACAGTATGTCTGATAATATTTTTTCTTCTGGAGAAAGTCTTATTTGTTTTATTTTGGCTAGAGTAAAAGCATTTTTAATTTTTTAAAAACCATTTTAAGGTCAAAATGATTACCCCTTTTAAGCTATACAGTATATTTTTTTCTGATAGTCTACAGAACAAACCATCATTATACAATAACTTGCCTAATTACTCTATCCTGCCTAGTTAACCTAATTAACCTAGTTAAGCATTTAAATGTCACGTTAAGCTGTATAGAAGTGTCTTGAAAAAGATCTAGTCAAATATTATTTATTTTCATCATGGCAAAGATAAAATAAATCAGTTATTAGAAATGATTTATGTTTAGAAATGTGTTCTAAACTGAAATTGGGGAAAACATAATAATAATTCAAGGGGTTAAATTTGAGAGATTTAATTTGAGAGTGTTTTTAGAAGGGAAATAAAAAAAGTGTTGTTTTATGGAAGAAGTTGGTGATCTTGTTGCTGAGATGGGGATGTTTGCACTTCATGTACAGGCCCATAGGCAGGGGGGAGGGGTTCGGGTGATTCGAAATATACTGTTATAAAATGATCAATTTGGCACCAGTGTCATAAAACAACTAACACTAGCCTAGCCCTAACCTAACTGTGAATTGTTTTTTTCCAACAGTATTGTATGCTTGTTTTAAATGTGCTAATGTTTTTATAGCAGCTTTTACCCTTATTCAGTCCTTGAGATTTTCTGTTGTTTTTTAGACACAGTCTGACAATCAAAAAGATTAAATAGACTACTTCATACATACTTGTAACGCACAGTCAGGAGCTTGTATTTCTAGCTTTTATGATCACAAGAGCTCATTGTACATGCTAGTGCGCTCATTTCCTCCAGGAATACTTCTACCTGAATAATGATCTTTAATCTATCGTATGCGATCGAGCCACAGTATTTCCCATGATGACTTATGCCAGAAATCCCAGTAGCAAATATTTCATGATTAATAATTTAATACATTTAAAGGGCCATAACAAGGAAAATCTAACATGTGCCTGGGATTTCTTGGAATAAATGTGCTATGCAAGGAATAATTGACTCGGGTCTGTTGAATGCTTAGGAAATTATGCACACCTGAGCTGGGGATGCGGCTGCAAAGTGAAGTGGAGTGCTTAATTTTTCTAACTCACAGTCAAATATTCTACTTATGCTACATTTACCACACCTGAAGACATTGTTCAGATGTTGTAAAGTCTGCGTGAAATAAAAATGTCCAGGTTTTATTTTATAGTGCACATTGTTATTCTTTAGGTGAACAATTAATCCATGCAAGTTAATCCACTTTATTTTTGATAATCTTCAATCAAATTCTGACCATTTGCTTTCACTGTTGGAGAGGCTGTCCTTCTCTGTTGACATCATTTTTATGGCTTCAGCCACAGTATTCTTAACCACACCCCTCTTACTGTTAGTTTGCTATCAGGGAATGATGCCCAAAAAAAAATCCCCGCCCCCTACTCAATATTCTGTTTCTGTTTGAAGTACATTAATATACTGAAATAAAAATCTCTGCAACTTCTGTTTCATGTGAATTTAAAAGACACCAATGGGGGCATAGTGATGTGGAACTGTAATGTGTTTGAATCCTGCCTGAAAACTACTTCATTTGCATTTACTTAAAAATGATTGCACAGCTCAGCTAATCAAAATCAAATCATTCAGCATCCCCATATAGTATGTGTTTGTTTGTTTGTTTGTTTGTTTGTTTTTTTATTTGACAATTTAACAAAAATATACAAACAAGTTTGATTAGACTAATTCATACATATTTTAAAAACTGTCAAGGACAAAATACAAATAAGCTGCTGGATTATTTCCATTGTGGTCCTCGATATTCTTAAAAAAAATGTACAAGCAAACCAGAAATTAACAGGCCTGCCTATTAAAATGGGCTGTGGGGGAGGTCTGAAAAGTGGAACTTTTTTCAGTTATTTGCCTAAATTTTTATTAAATTACGAGCTTCAAATAAATTTTAGGAATGGTGCCTCAGTGGTTAGCACTGTCGCCTCACAGCAAGAAGGTTGCTGGTTGGAGTCCCAATGCTAGGAGGCATTTCTGTGTGGAGTTTGCATGTTCTCTCCATGTTGGCGTAGGTTTTCTCCTGGTGCTCGTGAATTAAATAAACTGGCCGTAGTGTATGTGTGTGTGTGTGTGTGTGTGTGTGTGTGTGTGTGTGTGTGTGTGTGTGCGTGTGCGTGTGTGTGTGTGTGTGTGTGTGTGTGTGTGTGTGTGTGTGTGTGTGTGTGTGTGTGTGTGTGTGTGTGTGTGAATAAGTGTATGGGAGTTTTCTGGAAGGGCATCCACTGTGTAAAACATATGCTGGAAAAGTTGGCGGTTCATTCTGCTGTGGCAACCTCTGTAATAGAGATTAAGCCACAGGAAAATGAATGAATGTATTCATATGATTTTGTAAAAGGAGGCGTGGCACCAAACCCCACCTCTATAGCCAGCTGTCACTAGGGAGGATGAGCAAATCGTACTTATGGCCCGTTTCCACTGAGTGGTATGGTACGGTATGGTTCTCTACGCTTTTATGGCCATTTCTACTGTCAAAAAAGTAAAAAGTGAACCATACTGGACAATTTTTTGGGTACCCTTTGCAAAGGGTATCTAGCACGACAAAAGTGTACCAAAAGGCGGAGCCAGACACACAGCTGAACGCTATTGGTTTACAGAGAAACGTCACTAGCGCATACACAAGCAGTAGAATGAAATTCTGTGTAAATACACAGCCGAGACATTAAATTGTAACACTATATACATAGAATAATGAGCCATGGTCAACTCGAGCTCAAACAAATCTTGTCATCGTCTTGATGAACAGTCACAAAAGAAGAACAAAATCTTCAGTGTCCTGTTTTTGTTTTACGAGGCTGTCTAAAAGTGCAAGCGGTTTCACTTTCTCCAGAGAGTTCGCGATCGCTCGTCTATATTTGAAATAACATACTTCTTGAGCTGATGATAATAACGTGCGCCTGATTATTGAAGTGCTTCTGACACCCGATCCTTTCAAAAAGAGACAAATGCAAGAGTGACATGCGAAAAACAAAAACAAAGGAGAAGCCTGAAAAACAAAGCAGCAAATGATTCTTTTAGCAACTTAAAACATGAACAAACTGCCCTGTTTAACAATTATCATCACCTTTTGGACTATTATGAAGTGGGAATGACGGAATTACTTTCTAACAGAGGTTACATGTGCTAACGAAGATTATGGATACAGATGAGAGGTTTGCACTGACAGTGGGCTATGTTGCGTGTTGTTTTTGAACCCAAATAAGGACTAAATGTATCCTGTGTGTAGTTTTTCTACAATTGGTAACAGAGACTGTAAGAGTCTGTATGAGTTAATATGTGCTGCATTTATTTAATTTTTTTATATAATCTCAGATGTTAGGCTATTTTTCACTGTCATTGATCTGCAGTTACAATCAAATCATGTTCATAGAATGGTTAGTAATGAACATTTATACACAAGTATTTATGTGTAGAAAGCATCTGTTTTGTGAGAAGTGCTTCTCATATTATATGTAAACGATCCGTACAGCTTTACTTTGACATTTCCTCAAGTGACAATGATGTCGACTGAAACTTTCTGTTGTACACAACGCTCATTGGCAATCCTTTGGCAGTGGACCTGATAAAGGTGACCAGTACCAACCCATACCATACTGTACCAGTCAGTGGAAACAGGCTATAAAATGTACAAATGACATCGTACAAATTAGCCACTAAATCAAAAAGTTACGTATTGGCATAAGGTAGCGCTGGTGTAGCATGACATGTCTGCTTAAATGCTAAGTGAAACTGGAACACATATATTTATTTTTTTATTTTTTTATACAAGCTTCAAAATGTTAAAAAATAAATAAAAATCAAGAGAACTGAACTGCAGATGTAAACACACCCTAAACAAATGTCTCAAAATAAAACAGCAAACTGCCAACAGACAGCCCCATTAAATCCCACTGTATGATTGAACATACTCTCCTCCAATAGATTGTTTTGCAGCTGAAAGGGAAACTCAATGCAATATGTAATAAGGTCAGCCGCCAAAATAACAATCCATGCCTTTTCAACACTAATATTTCACTGCATATATTTGGTTTGTATCTGACAGTACGCCAAACGAGAAAGCTGTTAGTAAATCTGGCCCCTTAAATGCTCGATTTTAAAAAAAGAAATACATTGGCATGCTCAGTATATGCCTTTATCACTTACACCGAGCTTCGTATCTGATGCTAAGTTTATGCAAATTTAAAAATGAAGAAACACATGAGCCAACGTGGCTACAGCTCAACACATAGGGAATTCAAGCTTTCACGTATGAATTTCTAGCAAATGCCCAACTGCGATTATGCACACAAAATAAAAAAAAGACTGACCTTCAATTTGAAATAACCTGTCTTAAAGATACAGCTCACAGAAGCGATTGTTTTATCACACTCCTGCAATATCCGTCCATTTCTCCAGCTTCATCAGATTAGCAACAATGCCTGCTGATATTTGTATCCAGCAGTGTGTGTGTGTGTGTTGTGTCCTGTTCACATTGAACCGCTCTGCACATTAGAGAAGATACGTCCATACCAATGTCTCCAGTGTACACCTTCATTGTTCGGGACACAATTACTTCGATTGCATTGTTTCAAGGTAACATTTGATGACAAGCTGCATTTATCAGGCCTAAGAGTGAGAGGACAAGCCATCAGCTCGGGGGTGGAGGGGGAGGGGGGCATTGTAAATTAATGCAGGCCATATTTAATGGAGCTTCTGAATGTGCGCACCTTCACAAAGATTCTGATTCAACACGTCTATTGTTGCCGCTCCTAATTGGACTACCAATTTCATCTAAGCTCATTTGAAGTTCAATGAAGGTGGACACCGGCACAAACCAGGTGCTTGAGAACAAATGATCTGCTATTTTTTGTGAAAAGGGACATCAGCCAAAAATAATTTTCTGGAAACTAATGAGCTACTAATTGAGGCAGGCGTCGTGATTACTTTTGGAGCATTTTATTTATGCTTTCTCTTTTCTAGTTTTCTAGACAACTGTCTTTTTATTAGAACGGTTTAATTATTTGTAATCGAACAGTAATCAATAGTATAGAATAAACTTTATTTTACTTCCTTAAAAGGAATCTTAAAAATCTTTTGTAAGCTGTTTGGACAGACCTGTGTATAGATATAGCGTGTCCACATCTATATTACGCCACAGCCATATCACCCTGCAGCCCAAGACCGCTTACTCACTGAAGCTAAGCAGGGCTGAGCCTGGTCAGTATCTGGATGGGAGACCACACGGGAAAATTAGGTTGCTGTTGGAAGTGGTGTTAGAGAGGCCAGCAGGGAGCGCTCAACCTGTGGTCTGTGTGAGTCCTAATGCCCCAGTGAAAGTGAAGGGGACACTACTGTCAGTGGGTGCCGTCTTTCGGATGAGATGTTAAACTGAGGTCCTGACTCTCTGTGGTCATTCAAAATCCCATGACACTTCTCATAAAGAGTAGGGGTGTAATCCCGGTGTCCTGGCCAAAGTCCCTCAATCGGCATTTTCCCATCATGGCCTCCTAATCATCCCCATCCACCAAATTGGCTGTATCACTGTCTCTCCACTCCACCTATAGCTGTTGTGTGGTGAGAGCACTGGCGCCGTTATCCTGTGGCTGCCGTCGCATCATCCAAGTGGATGCTACACACTGGTGGTGGTGTGAAGAGACCCCCCTCATGATTGTGAAGCGCTTTGGGTGTATGGCCATACACAATAAATGCGCTATATAAATACACATTACATTACATTACGGCTACATTTACCGATCGCGGATCAATAAGTGATGGCACGGACATGACCGAGTGTCATTAAAATGCTTATTTACATTTTAGGTAGAGTAGCTAATAGCTTAGCTCAATCCATTTTTCAAGTAACTTTCCCAACACTGAAGACGAACAAAAATACATCATAACATAATTTTCAATAAAACGCTTTATAGTTTATTATAAGGTTTGTTTACGAAGGAACGTTTATTATCCGCTGTGTAAGTTAACGAGGCACCGATGACATCAGTTAACTTAATGAGATTAAAGAGATGAATTTGTCTTTAGACAGTTAACGCTATACTTCATCTGTGCTAGTATTACACGCACATTCCATGTATGTAAGTTATTATATTTCATTTATGATGCTCAAATATTTTGCTAATAAGGGGTAGTAATGTTAGGCTAGCTGTTTGAGAGTTCAATTTATTTGAAATGGAATAGCCAGCTCATATACTTTATTTTCTTTTTCTTTAGAAAAATGTTTTTAGATCGGTTGCTGATTTTATCATGCAGGTGTGATCATGGATTTTTTTATTAGGATAAATGTGTTTCTAATGTGTGTGTGTGTGTGTGTGTGTGTGTGTGTGTGTGTGTGTGTGTGT
>CAIGQZ010032222.1:911787-925079 GCA_903798205.1 Danio tinwini | reverse complement strand
TATATATATATATAAACAAAGACTTTCATACATTTTTACTAACTTACAGAACACTGCCATTAAATTGTCGTTCTGTAAAAAAATGGTTTCACATACCAAAAATCGTATTGATATTTAGAACAAGCCTAATTTGATGGCAAATAAATAAAAAAACTATTGTCACAGAGCAGCCCCGAAATATTGTTAAAACTTTTTTTTACTTTACACTTCTGTCAGAAAGAGTTTTTTTTTTTTGTCATTTAAATGCATACTAAAATGTAGTATGATCACTTGTTTTTTTTTTTACTTGCTTTAATAGAAGTATATGTCAGAATATGCATGTTGTTTTATTTAACATATTTCTGTATCTCTGAATGTTGCTGGAACATTTTCACTCATATTTTGACATTTTGGTACGCTAAAAATGTAAATAATATATGTTCTGTGTGCATAATAAACATCCTGCAGATTTAACATTTGTATTCCTTTAAATCAGCTAACCAGTTAAATTGTGACAAATCTTCATATATTAAAAATTAGCTGGTAAAGTCCACTAAACTTAATCTTTGGGATACAGCACATTGTTAAAAAAAAAAAATAATAATTAAAAAAATTATCTTTGCATGATCTCACATTGTGGGCCCTATCATACGCAAGACGTGTGGTCCGCAATTTGTTGCTATTTTCAGACCAGCGCAACCCTAATTTTCGTTCTGCGCCATGTTGTTTTAATCGCAAATCCATTTACGCCACTTTGTGGACTCATGGGTGTTCCATTCTATAAAGGAGGTGTGTTAAGGCACATTGTTGTTAAAAGTGATTATTTTCTACATTGATGATGATGATTATATAAAAACCACTAACTCCATGCCTGTCCAGTTTTGGAGATGTTATGCATCATCACATGAGGCATAAGAATAGGATGTGTGTTTGGACATTACTCAGTTTTTTGACCACACTTCATTATTATTGTTCATTTATTAGTTTGCTGGAAATTAAAACTGAATTTAGAAATAGTTTTCAAACAAATATTTGCACTAAACAAATGAAATTAAATATGTAGGCTAATGAATGTCTTCAGTGGAGTGCTTACAACACTGTTTCCTTATCCACAAAGAAAAGGAGTAAAGAGTAAAAGTAAAGTAAAGATAAAGTAAAGAGGCCGAATGGAGGAGGCTTGTTCTTTATCCTCAGCGTTCAGTTTTTCCACTTACAAAGTCCGCCATGTAAATAGTAAATGCACCATGGGGCAACGCAACTGACTCTCTCTTATGCTCAAAACACACCCACAACTCATTAAGAGAATAAGCACAACCCTAGTAGACCATGCGCCAGGGCGCAAAGCGTATTTTTCCATCCTTAAAATAGAAAAAGTGGATTCGGACAGGCCCTTAATGCTTTTGCGCCTAGATCTTTAAAACAGAGCCCTTTAAGTATTCTACATATGCATGAAATGGAATTAAGAGTGTAGCTTAATGCTTTTAAAGCATCTCCTAAAATGGCAGATGTAATATGTCCAACACTAATCTGTGTTAGGAAACAAAATGCCATACACTATTGCAAGATGTTACACCACTACCCAGCATTATAAGATTTCAATTTCTTCCTCCTTACTAATGTGCAAAATTAGGCATAAATTAGAAAAAAGGCCACATATCTTATGTCCAAACATGTATTTTACATAAAATATATACTGTGTATGAACTGAAGATGTCTCAGATTACTCCATCAACACCTTTTTGTTTCGAGAAGTCATGCAACGGCCTTTTGTTGTACATTTTGGTCTCATTTCAGCTGATGGCAGACATCCTGAAATGCAATTAGACATATTAGTTTAACCTCCATCTAATTTCTCCTTGCCCAGAGGACGAGTTGAGTAAAAAAAAAAAAAAACGTGGCAGCCCACTCACCGCCATGCATTTGTTCTTGTCTCTACATCTCCCTGAGTGAACACGCTTTCTATCTCTCCCTCAGACACTCAAAGACCCGACTCTGACGGCCAGAAAAGACTTTCAACGGGAGGCTGAGCTGCTCACGAACCTCCAGCACGAGCACATTGTCAAGTTCTACGGCGTGTGTGTGGACGGCGACCCTCTCATCATGGTGTTTGAATACATGAAGCATGGAGACCTCAATAAGTTTCTGAGGTAGATTTTTTTATGTTACACCAAGGACATTGCATGCTGAAGAACTAAGTTTAGCCTTCCTACCCACTTCACTGTTATTGGAAATTTTACAACCAAGAATTATTGGAAAAACGTGCTGTTAACTACATTTGTGCAAAACTCATAAAACATGCAATTGACTGCAGTTTCCAGATTAAACAAACCCCACCATAACGGAGCCTGGTTTGAAATATCAGGTCTGTTACATTTAAGAAAGGCTGTCTGAAATTGTAGGGAGTGAAATTATTCTAGCTCCTTAGGTACCATATTTTGGCCAAATTATTTGGGAATATCGCATGCACCCTTCTTAAATTATGTCATTTCATCATGCTTTGCAACAAGCAATGAAAATTTTCATTTAAAATAGTAGATGGAAAAAATCCAGAGGAATTTTTTTATTGCTCACAGGTTGCACAGGAAACTTGCAAGTTGCAATGTTTTTATCGAAGTACCAGCTTTGTCTAAAATATTTAATTGAAAAATATTTCAAGTCAGTTCACCCAAAAATGGAATTCTGCCATTATTTACTCACCTTTAACTTCTTCCAAAACTGTTTGGTTTTCTCTTCTTCCATTGAACACAAAATAAGATATTTTGAAGAATGTTAAAAACTGGAAACTTCCAGAATATTCATTTTTCAAAATATGGATTCAATGGTTACAGATTTATAACGTATGCCTTTGTGCTTGGAAACAAATTTGAAAGTCAAATGGTGAATATATGAGGCAGAATTCTTATTTTTGGGTAAACTATCCCTTATCCCTCACAAATAGACTCATATATTGAGATTTAGTAAAAATATAAATTAATTAAATAAATTGAATAAAAATAAACAATTAAAAAGGCATCATTTATTCATCATCACATTGCTCCAAAACCATCTTTCTCTTATTAAAAGTATACTTTTTTGATGAAATCTTAGAGATTATTTTAAAGTTTCACCAAATTTCTTTAACTTAAAAACATTTATAAAGAGAGTTTAGCAGTTTAATTCAACTCTGCTATAGAAACACGTTTAATTTATTTTAATTTTGGCTTTTATTTGCATATACACTTTGATTAGAATTAAAATAATTGGGCCTGAGAGCAGTTTGAAACAACACAGATCTCTTCTGAAGATTAAAGACTTTCTGAATTAAAGAGTTTTTTTTCAGTAGGAGTAATTCAGAGATCTGAAAGATTCACTGATAGGAAATAGTTATACATGAATACAGTACTATATGAGTCACATATGTGCTTAAAATCAGCCAGAAAGTTTCATTTCTCTATTTATCTAGACTGATGACCTGAGACAGCTCGCTAGGTCTTGAAACACAAGAATCTATTTCATAATGGCAGTTTATGATTGAGCTTCATTGTATTCATGTCACAAGGTGGATTGAAGCCATGTGAATCGTAATTTGCAGGGGAGAACTGTGAAAATATAAAGGCAGATCGGGTTCTGGAGTGAGATGATTGTCTTGTGGGAGCAAAGCGATGGGTGATGATAATAAATTATTCTTTTGTGTAGTGAGAGATTTTTTTCTTACACTTATGCAGATGGCCGGACTTGCATTTCAAGGAAGAAAAAAAATGATGAAATTCATTTTTGAAAAGCTGCAATGATAAAAGTCTACTTGATTTTTCTGTATAGAGAAAATATTCTGCTAGCAAACTGAAGTGAAGCTTCATGCAGATGATAAGCGTGTCTGAGTTTTAACGATCCCCAAATGAGAAAAAGTTGGGACAGTATGGGAAACTCAAATTAAAAAAAGTAGGAATGTCTAAATTTACTTTGACGTGTATTTCATTGTAGACAATACACCAAACATTATGTAATGTGTTCCTCATGATTTTCACTGTTTTGTTTGTTGTTGTTGCTTTTTTTTTCCAAAATAAACACGTCTTTCAATTTTGGTTCTTGCAACACAATTAAAAAATAAGTTGTAACATTAAAGCATTTACCACTTTGTTATGTTGCCATTCCTTTTCACAACACTTAAAAGATCTTTAAGGACTGAAGACACCGAGTGATGAAGTGTTTCAGATGTAATGTTGTCACATTCTTCCTGCAAACAAGTCTTAAGGTGGGCAACAGTACGGCGTCTTTGTTGTTGCATTTTGCGCTTCAAAATGCGCTGCACATTCTCTATTGGAGACAGGTCGGGACTGCAGGCATGCCAGTCAAGTACCTGTATCCTCTTCCTCCACAGCCAGGACTTTGTAATGTGTGCAGAATGTGGTTTTGCACTGTCTTGTTGAAATATGCATGCGCAAAAGCTGGCAGCATATTGTGCTCCAACATCTCTGTCCTTTTCAGCATTAATGGTGCCATCACAGAAGTGCAAGATAGCTTTGCCAAGAGCACTAACACAATCCAATACCATAACAAATCCTGGATTTTGGACTTGTTGCTGGTAACAGTCTGGATGACCCTTTTCTTCTTTGGTCTAGAGCAGACAGCATCCATTTCTCCCCAAAAACGTACCTGAAATACTGATTCATCTGACCACCATATACAGTACATTTCTACTGTGTGATGGTCCATCCCAGATGCCTCCAAGCCCTAAGACAGCGCTTCTGGACACTGTTAACACAGGGCTTCCTTTAGGCAGAGTACAGTTTTAACTGGTAATTGTGGAGGTAACTACGTATTGTGGTACTTGGTTTGTGGTTTGCCAAATTAGTCCTGAGCCCATGTGGTGATATAGATGAATGACGATTTTTGCTGCAGTGCCACCTCGACTTTTTTTTTTGAAGCGTGTTGCAAAAACTAAAATTAAATTGTGTTTTTTTGGAAAAAAAAAAATAAAAATCATGAGGAACACATACTAACATTTGTTATATTGTCTGCAACTAAATACAAGTCAAATCAGCTTTATAGTCAATTCAACCACATTGAATACGTTGTCTACATTTTGCATTTATGGTTTAATTAATATTTAGTTATAACTTGAAAATACTTTACCCAAGAAGATTAGGCTACTAGGTTTTTGTGGAGGAACATTATTGAATCCACTGTAAATGGCTTTAGCGTAGTCCTGAGCTCACAGAGGGTGCATCCAGCCAGCCTGATCTTACAAGGAAACCAAAGTATTTTATGTTTTGTCAGTTTAGTGGCTAATTCGTATGAATTTGTACGAGTAGAGTCTTATGAAATTGTACGATTTTAAAAAGGAGATGTGGCACCCAACCCTGCCCCTAAACCCAACCATCATTGGGTTGATGAGCAAATCGTACTTAATGGTATAAATTAGATCTATGAATTCATATTAATTAGCCACTAAATCAAAAAGTTACGAATTACTGTGAGATTGCGTTGGTCTGGCAGCACTAAACCCCCTTTCATTGCTGCTGCTACTGGCCAAGATGCATAGTACTGATCTGGCTAATTTTGCAAGTGTTGGGTAGGATTGTTTGTTCATCTTCCATCTTCCATTTCATTTTCCATGACAGCGGTTTCAATGTAGCGAGTGACCTAGTCATCTTCTCTGTCAGCTTGCTGGACATGCTGTACATTGCTGTTTAGCACTCTACCACAATACAGTGTATGAGCGACTGCCGAAATACCTTGGTGGCTAGAATGACTGTTCTTTTGAACTGGTGGCTGGCCTGACCGCAGTCAAAGTTCGCTTTTTTTAACTTCTTCATCATCATTTATTTCACCTTTGCAGGGATGGATTTAAATGTTGTAACAACTGATTTGATTACTTTCTCATGCTAATCGAAATGCATCACATGACTGTTCATTTACCGCGCAAGCCTAAGCCCAGCCCGACCTTGTCTAAAATGACAGAAATTAAGCCCGAACCCACCCCTTCGGGTCCCATCGGGTTGCGGTAAAGATCTTCAGCTCTAGTTCAAATGATTTCAGGCTACCATGTGAGTCACTGTTTTTAAAAGCAGCACAGTACAATTGTTAAAATAACACCATCAATTTTAAATTCAAGCACTTTTAAGGACCTGTGTTTGTTTTTAAGTACATTCCAGGCCTTGAATGCATATGTCTGAAATTCAAGTGCTTTCAAGAAGTGGGAACACTGGTGAGTAATGATGACAGAATTTTCAATTTTGGGTGAACTATCCCTTTAAATGGCTTCTTTAGAGATCACTTTTTTTAAATGTTGCTAAAAATCAAGAAGTGAATTGAATACTTTGTTTTTTTCCACACATTCCACAGCCAGACTGTTGTGTGCTAAAGCAGTGCAGGCATTAAGATTGTTAGCTCTCTGATTGTTAGCTCTTCAACGTACAGTTTGAAGAGCTTCGCCGCTGAAGAGGCACTGACCACAAATTACAGTCGAGCCCTTCTGAACAGCCGCCTTATGCAAATCCTGCCGCAATCAGACAAAAATCATTTTCCCAGAGCGAAGAGAAAAATCGAAAAAGAAGTTAACCGAAGGGGCGATTTTATTTCAGCAGCCAGTCCAAGCCAAAGCACATCTTTCCCTGCCTTTGACTCACTCACTTCAAATTAGACAGCTTTACGGGATTAAAGGATTAGAGGGGGGAATTATTTTATGGGGTGCATTTGAACACTTCGACCTTGTGCCCTTTTACATTGATCCATAATCAATTTTCCCTGCTCGGATCCTAAACGTGACTCTTCGATGAGTAATTGCGAAGCAGTATGTTGAAGGACAATTACTGCCAAGTGTAACCAACAGGACTTTTCTCCTCATTTCAGAGCACATGGTCCGGACGCCATGATCCTGGTGGACGGCCAGCCGATGCAGTCGAATGGGGAACTGGGCCTTTCGCAGATGCTGCATATCGCTACACAGATAGCGGCAGGCATGGTCTACCTGTCCTCGCAGCATTTTGTGCACCGTGACCTGGCCACCCGCAACTGCCTCGTGGGGAATGGGCTGCTGGTGAAGATTGGAGACTTTGGGATGTCCAGAGACATTTACAGCTCGGATTACTATCGAGTAAGTATTGTCTTGTTTCTTTGGTTTAATTAACTTTGTTTTTTATAGTATAACTGTAGATAGAGCTAATGTAAAGTTATGGGAATGTTCTGAGTTCAATGTTTACTTAAAATGGGGTATTACTTTATGAGATTCATAATTATGACTTCATAATTCATTTAGTTTAATGAACTTTGTTTTTTATAGTATCATTGCAGATAGACCTACACTTTAAACAATGCTGGGTTCAACACAATCGATTTGTGTTGAAACAGCATACAAGAAATAAGTTAATTGATTCGTTTTTATAAATTGAAGTGGATTGAATATAAAACAATTAAGTTGTTGAACCTCAAAAACCTAAAGAATTGTGTTGTTTCAGCTCATTTTAAATAAGTAATTTGAACAAATAGCAAACATATTTTGAGTGTAATGTAAAGTTACGGGAATGTTCTGGATTCATTGCTTACTGTACTGGCATTACATGATATAACTTTAAAGGACAGTTTCCCCCAAAACTTAAATTAATTTACTCACAATCAAGTACATTGAAAAAATATAATCATTGGATTTTTTTTATTAAATTTAATTGAATTTAATTCATTGGATTTACTAAATTTTTTCTGAATTTAAACAAACAAAAAACGTTGAATTATTTGTTTGTTTAAATTCAGCACATAAACAAACACCTTAAACAAATATTAGTAAATGCAGGATTTTTTTTCTTCAGTGGAGTTCCAAAAGTTTATGAGTCTTTAGTTGAACATAAAACAAGATATCCTGAAGTAGAGGTTGACCGATATTAGATTTTTTCCAATGCCGATAGCTAGATTGGATTGTACTTTGTAGACAATTGATTATTTAACCGATATTTTAAAAATTAATGTTAGATAAAAAAAAACATATTAATAAATGTTGTAATCAACTCAAAAGTGTAGTAAAAGTGTACTTTTACACTAAAAAAGAATCAAATCAAATCAAATCAAATCACTTTTATTGTCACATCATCAGCAGCACGTGTGCTATGATGAGTGAAAAGCTTAGGTGCTGGCTCCAGACAGTGGAAAATACAGATAGTGCAAATACAACAACAGTGCAAAAAACAGACAGTGCAAATACAACAACAGTGCAAAATACAGACAGTGCAAATACAGCGACAGTGTAAAATACAGACACTGCAAAATACAACAACATACTCACAAAAAAAAGAAACAAAACAGTGTAAATTTGGCAATGTGACAGTGATGCGTACAATGGATAGGTGTACACATAGTTGTAGGCAGTATTGTTTAAGTATAGATTGGTTAAAGTGCAGTGCATGCTACATCTTTATGGTGTGCAGTGTGGGGTATGGGAGAGTTTGTGTGGGGTGTGTTAAGTGTTCATCAGCCTGATAGTCTGAGGGAAGAAACTTTCCTTCAGTCGGCTGGTGCGTGACCGAATACTGCGGAACCGTCTGCCTGAGGGTAGCAGAGAGAAAAGTCTATGGCTTGGGTGGCTGGAGTCGCTGATGATTCTCTTGGCTTTTCTCATGCACCTCCTGGTGTAGATGTCCTGGAGGGAGGGAAGCTCACCTCCTACTACACGTCCAGCAGTTCGCACAATCCTATGTAGACCTTTGCGATTGCTGCTGGTGCTGTTCCCGTACCAGGTGGTGATGCAGCCAGTGAGGATGCTCTCCACAGTGCAGGTGTAGAACGAGCGGAGGATGTGGGGGCTCATTCCAAACCTCCTGAGGCGCCTGAGGAAGAAGAGGCGTTGTTGTGCCTTCCTCAACACTGCGTCTGTGTGAGCAGTCCATGTCAGATCCTCAGCGATGTGTACTCCAAGAAACTTGAAAGTGCTGACTCTCTCCACTGGTGTCCCGTTGATGGTTATGGGAGTGTGTTCATTCTTCTCTCTCCTGAAATCCACCACCAGCTCCTTGGTTTTGCTGATGTTGAGTGAGAGGTGGTTTTCCTGACACCACTGCGTCAGAGTGTGCACCTCCTCTCTGTAGGCCGTCTCATCATCATCTGTGATTAGGCCCACCACCGTTGTGTCATCAGCAAATTTAACGATGACGTTGGAGCTGTGTTTGGATGTACAGTCATGTGTGTACAGGGAGTACAGGAGTGGGCTGAGAACACAGCCCTGTGGAGCACCAGTGTTGAGGATCAGAGTGGATGAGGTGATGTTGTTCATTCTGACCACCTGGCGTCTGCTTGACAGGAAGTCCAGGATCCAGTTGCACAGAGAGCTGTGTAGGCCCAGAGCCTGGAGCTTCACCACCAGCTTGGCAGGCACTATGGTGTTGAATGCTGAGCTGTAGTCCACAAACAGCATTCTCACATATGTGTTTTTGTTTTCCAGGTGAGACAGAGCAGTGTGCAGGGTGAAAGCAATTGCATCATCAGTGGAGCGGTTGTTTCTGTATGCAAATTGCAGAGGGTCAGTGTTAGCGGGCAGTACAGAGCAGATGTGATTTTTAATCAGCTTCTCAAAGCACTTGCTGAAGATGGGTGTCAGTGCAACCGGACGCCAGTCATTCAAGCATGTGGTTTTAGCTGATTTCAGTATTGGCACAATAGTAGCTGTCTTAAAGCATGTGGGAACCACAGACCGAGAGAGCGAGAGGTTAAAGATGTCCGTGAAAACCCCCGCTAGCTGGTGTGCGCATGCTTTAAGTACACGTCCAGGGATGCCATCTGGGCCCGTAGCTTTTCGGATGTTCACGCGACGGAAAGATCTCGTTACATCCGCTACAGAAACAGTGAGTGTGCTGGCCGTTTCTGTATCGGCCGCGGGAGCGCGCTGTGTGTGCATGCTGTCCTGGGTTTCAAAGCGGGCATAGAACGAGTTGAGCTCGTCCGGGAGAGACGCAGCAATGTTCACAGTGGTGGATTTGTTGCTTTTAAAGTCCGTGATGTAATTAAGTCCCTGCCACATGCTCCTTGCGTTATTGGTGTTAAATTGACCCTCTATCTTGTCTTTGTATAGACGTTTTGCTGCTTTGATCGTTTTCCTGAGGTTGTAGTTTGCTTGTTTTTGTTCCTCAGCATTTCTGGATTTATAGGCGGAAGTTCGCACTGATAGGGCTGTTCGAACTTCGCCGTTGATCCATGGTTTTTGGTTGGGGTAGATACGGACAGTTTTTGTTGGGACCACGTCTTCTATGCACTTTCTGATGAAGCACGTAACTGTGTCTGAGTACACTTCGATGTCGTCATCAGAAGCTGCCCGGAATTCATTGGATTTACTGCATTTTTTCAGAATTTTAACAAACAAATTACAATGAACAATACTAAATTTAATTTATTTGTTTAAATTCAACACAAATATTAGTAAATCCATTCATTCTTTTTCAGTTTTCAGTGAAGTTCTAAATGTTTATGAGTTTGTTTCTTCAGTTGAAACTAAAACAATGTCGATAGCTATGTTGGATTGTACTTTGCCGACAATCGATTATTTAACCGATATTTTTTAAATGTAAAAAAAACAACAACAACATAATAATAAATGTGATAAATTAAGCTACATTCACAAATTGAAAATAAATGCAAGCATGGCAAAGAAGTGCAACACTTTATTATTAATAATATTTGCAAACTTCACCAGAATGCAACAATCTTAAATAAAATAACTAGGTGTGATTAAAAATAATATATAGAAATAACATAGAATAAGATTATAGTTTTTCAATAAATAAAATAATGCTCAAAATAGAAAAGCAAAATTAACTGATCCGCGACCGCAATGCTTTACCCGGTGGGATTTTGATCCCGTATCGCTTGCCTGCTGGCTCTTGCACTGTATAATGACAACAGACCCTTTCCAGTCACTCCAGTAACAGATGCAACCTGGAAGAAACCCATCGGCAGGGATTTTTGCTGATAACTAATAGTTCTGGGAATCAAATATATGTGGCGATCAATCAGCAATACATCAGTTGACCTCTATTATAAAGAATGTTAGGGGGAAATGACATCCATAGTAGAAACACAAAATACTATAGAATTCACTGGCTGGCTTTTTTTCCAACATTCTTCAGTATATCTTCCTTTGTGTTTAACAACAGAACGGTTTGGAACAAGTAGAGTATGAGTAAGTGATGCCAGAATTGTTGTGTGAACTATTCCTTTAACCTATGTTGCCTATTTTTGTGGCTTAACCACAGAAAATGATGCATATCAATTTATTTTACAGTCCAGTACCACATACTTTGTACTTCACACCCAATTATTGTAATTATTATAATACATATAACTGGGTGCTAACGCTGAACCTAACCTTAACCCATGTAGTTACCTTAAATTACAGTACTTTCTTAGGTAATTACAGTGTAAGTCCACAAACTAAAATAAAGTGCAGCTGAATAATATATATATATTTTACTGTATTGATGAAAAAAGCTGAGTTTACATATCTCACGGCAAGCTGTGAATGATCTGGTCATCTGAAAGAGTGAGTGAATGAATAAAAAATAATAATAATTTAAGATAAATCAATATTATTATACTGCATTTCACATTGAAACAACATTCCCTTTTCATTTACTGTTTGAAGCCAGCACATAATAGTATCTTAGTAATGAATAGCTACAGTTCATAACAGATTTATTATTTAAAAAATATATATATTTTTTAAATCTGTGCATGCTGTCAACAAACCACAATCCTAAATGGAAAAACCTGACCTGATAATATAATCATTCTAATGTTTTTTAAGCAATATAAATTTTACAAAGTCCACTAGAAACATATCTTCTTACATTTTCTAGAACAGATGTAGTAAATGTGTAACGTGCTAATCAAAGTTAAAAGATTTAAATTGTTCCATTTGTTTATGCATGGTTGACAACTCTTACAGTAAGTGTGACATTTGAATACAGTACGCAATATATGTGAAGAATGTGGGAAGACCCTGGCACCTAATACCTATTCCTGGCAACAACCCCACATTTAAATCAACACCTGCCATGGTGTTTTTCATGGCCTCCAATAAATAATTACATTTGACTGCATACCTAGTTAAAAGAAGTCACTGCTGTTTTACATATCACAATAATAATCTATCTTATCCATCTATAGTATCAATTAATATCTATCTACAGTATCAATCTATATCCATTCATCTAATCCATCAATCTATAGTATCAATCAATTCATCCATCCATAGTATCTATCGATCGATAGGTGAACCATTGGTTTGAAAGTTTTTTCTTGCAAATAAATTAGGGTTGGGTGATATTGCCCAAAGAAATTATCACAATATCATGTTTCATATTATTCTATATTGATAATTATTGAATACTTCTTAACAATACATTTAGGGTATATTGCGATTTTTCTAATTTAACCACTTTATTTTAATTTACAAACATTACAAAGGCAAATAGTTTTAATAGACAAAAACTAAAACATTTAAACTAAATATCTGATCATAAGTGTTAAAGAGACTTTTAAAGTTGATAAATAAAATGTTACAGAGTGCGTGCAATGGTTAAGGTAGATCAGCGTCTGTAAGGTATCAATAAAAATGATACAGTAAACCTCAAACTCTGTAAACAAAACGAATTATGATAATCAGATCTAAGCTTTCAAGTAAAGGAAGCAGCCATCATTATTTAAATACAGTTGGATGACTACATTACCCCTATGATAAAAAAAATCTTTCAGATGAGGAGCTTGTGGGTGGAATGCACAAGAAAAGAAACCCAAAAGCCACTCTGGTGACATCCTTTTTTATTTACAATCTTCTCACTGCTGCTATACGACACTCATTTTTGCGTGTGTTGTTATTCTGACTTGAAGTGACAAGCGCGAGCATGTGCTTTGTGTTTGTCTGAGAAAATTAGTCTGCCGTTATTACTGAAATGTGTATATTCCATACAAAGTGTGAAGCGGATTGGTTAGTTCTAGTGCTGGGAGCATTCGGAAAAGTAGGTGTACCTAAAAAATTTACATGCCATGTGCGCGCACCTCCAATGAAAATGACAAAATGACATTCTCTAAAATGTTTGTATGAAATGCTCATTTAAACCTTTATTTATTTATTTATTTATATATTAGAGCTGTGAACCTACACTGGTCTCATGGTTCGGGTACGATTATCATGCCATCGATTCGGTTCAATTCGATATCTCGGTGCATCACGGTGCATTGATGATGCTTTCTATACACAATTATATATTTTCTTCACAGCACAGAAATTCTTGTTTTAAAATGTATAAATATATTTATATTTATATACTATTTGTAATACAATTTTGTCCTTTAAT